>JAMBUN010000147.1:0-43747 GCA_030271035.1 Microascus cirrosus
CCAGAGGCGGTCCTTCGTCCCGTCACCACGACATTCTTTGGCTCCCTCCCGATGCCTCCCCCTAGCGGTCAGGAGGATTCTTCTCAATGCTCATCCCGTTGATCGTCTTGCTCTATTTCTTAATTAAAAATTATCAGGAATACCCGAGACCCGAAGTCCGCCTCGATTACGCCACTTACAAGGGGCTCACTCTCCATCATGATATCAACCAGTATCTCGGCATGCGGTTTGCCGCTCCGCCAGTCGACGACTTGAGATGGCGAGCACCGAGGGATCCGCCCCAGGAGAAGGACGTGCAGGATGCGAGCGAGGTACGTGTGCCGGCGTTGCGCATTGCACCGGGGAACCTGACTAACATGGCCTTTGCGCTCCCAGTTTGGACCCACCTGCCTTGGCACAAACCACGGCCGTTATGTTGGTAATGAGGACGAAGACTGCCTCTTCGTCAACGTATGGGCTCCAAAGGACGCCAACGAGACAACCAAACTTCCGACCTGGGTGTATATTCAGGGCGGGGGCTACACTGCGAACAGCAACGCCAACTACAACGGGTCTCAAGTTGTTCAGGAGTCCGGTGGAAACCTCGTCTTTGTCAACTTCAACTACCGTGTCGGCCTCTGGGGTTTCCTCGCGGACGAGCGCGTCAGAGAGGATGGCGACCTGAATGTTGGTCTACTAGACCAGCGCCACGTGCTCCAGTGGGTCCAGAAGCACATCTCCAAATTCGGAGGTGACCCAAACCACGTGGTTATTCATGGTGTTTCCGCCGGTGCCGGCTCGGCCGCCATGCACCTGACTTCCTACGGTGGCCGTGACGACCACTTGTTCACCGGTGTGGCCACGGAGGCCGTCTTCTGGCCCGCTCAGCCACGTGTCGAAGACCTAGACTGGCAGTTCAACAGAACGCTTAAACGCGTCGGCTGCGAGGATGCGGAGCAGCCCATGGAATGCCTCCGTAGCAAGAGCAAGAGGAAACTCCAGAACCGCGCGAACCGCGGCCAGCCATTTGTGGGCAGGGACTCGTCGCCGAAGTTTTACTGGACGCCCTGTGTGGATGGGGATCTGATACGAGACTCGCCGTCCAACATGTTCAAGTCGGGGAACTTCATCAATGTGCCGGTGATGCTGGGCACGTCGACTGACGGTGAGTAACCCTACACTGCAATAGTAGGAAAGCAATTGAGCTGACCTCAGTCCAGAGGGCAGTCTCTTCGCCGCCGACGCCGCGACGCCCGAGGAGTTTACCTCGTTCATGCGGGACAACTTCCCCAAACTCACCGACGAGGACGAGAAGGCCATTCTGGATCATTATCCCCTACAGGAACTCCGCCCACAGCATGAGGCCTGGTTCCCCTCCGCCGCCGATGCCTACGGCGAGGCAACCTTTATCTGCCCTACCAACCTTATGCTGGACTCCCTCGTCGAGGCGGGTCTTTCTAACGAGACATGGTCCTACCGCTACAACGTCCACGACAAGGAAAGGGACGCCAGCGGGCTAGGGGTCGAACACACCTTCGATCGGATGGCCATTCTAGGCCCCCGCAATGTCCACGCCGGTGCTTTAAGTTACTACACATATAATGCGCCCATGGTGCCGCTGATGATGAACTACTACATCTCATTCGTGCGAAAGCTTGATCCGAATATCCTGCGGCTTGACGGTGCCCCTGAGTGGGGCAACTGGAAAGATGGAGAGAGGATGAAGTTCGAGCTTAACGCGTCCGAGATGGAGAAAACGAGCAAGGGGCAGAGAGAGAGGTGTACGTTCTGGAACGGCATCGCGGAGAATATGAGCCAATAGGATACCCCGGGGGGAAAGGGGGAGGGGTTGCCACAGTTCTTTCTGCATGTTGAGCGTTCCTTGTTCTGCATTTAGGCCACTGGAGTTCAGGATTGTCGGGATTTATAGAGCCTCCTGGGCAATGAATATACCACACATGTCACGAGAGTAGAGGGCGTGTCTCCCAACTTCGTGAGCAGAGAAGACTCCGGCGGCCTGTTATGATCATACCCGTGTCGTCATCTCGGTGGTAGTGCCAGACGATCCGGGTATGGTTCAGACCGGGCCGAACCCTTCGGCAGCAGTTTCCCGGCTCCCGGCTCCGTCCCGGCACGCCTCCCAGGGCCCATGATTTACCTCACATGAAGGCCCTCCTTCTTAAAGCATTAATTCTGATTCGCCTCCGACGCGGGTAGTCATTTCGGCTCCACTCAGCTACCCTTGTAGCGTAAATTTGCATTTGAAGGGCTCGTTAGCGGGTAGCGTCTCGCGACGTGTCTCGCGGAGTGTCTATCCGAACAGGACAAATCGTTTCGTAGTAGCCCTAGACGGATGGTACTATGTGATCACCCCTACCAGAGTCTCCTTAGCTGCAAGCTCCTGCATCTTTGGGTCGGACATATACCGGTGGTATACTCATCTGCTGAGTTCCTATACAACATCTACCTAACCACGCCGATAACAAGATCGATGATGTGCCCTACTATGGTTCCTCATACTCCAATAGGCGTGGTTCACTAGTAGGGGATGCTTAGATATTTGACAACACGAACGCGTTATCCATATAGTTCTCCATGGAACCCCGGCGGAGGATAAAAATGGGCTGTTCGATCATGTGCCCCCTTTGAGACGCGAAAACGGGCTTGAACGACACCCGACAGTCCTTGAATCTGAATGGACTTATTATGTAGCCCGAATTAAGTCACCAACGAGATTCCTACATAGATAGCATCAGAGTCTTGACCGAATAAGCCCGCTTAAGTTTGACTGTACCAGGTCGTTATCGATGAAGTGGTGACTAGGGATCCAACATGATGTGATATATTATCCCATCAATGCCTACGAGGATCTTTTCATAATCCTAGACCTCCGGAATTTCCTTTCACAAGGCAGGAGATCACATACTCGGAGACCTGCGGCCGGGACGCATAGTATAGTGTCTCGTCTGGCAGAGGCGATATATTTTTGCGAGTCTAGTTAGGCACTTGTTGTACAGAGTATTGCCCGTTGTTAAATAGCTAGGAAGAAGAACATGCAGTAGACCTAGTGCTTTACATTACTTAAGAGAATTGGATGCATGTGAACCTAGCCAGCTCTTTCATGAGATCACCGTGGCCAGGGAAAGAGCGGTGGAAGACGCTACTGGGTGTTCCACTCCCCCCGGCCTCCCCGGGGGGAGGGCGAAGTCCAGCAATGGTGCGGCGGCATTAGGAGATGGCTGCCGGTCCTTACCTGGAGGACGTTCGCTCTCAGTCCCTGATCGTATTGACAGAGAGTCAGTGGCCTGGTTACTATAGCAGGAAGAGAAGAAATCCCCCTTCATCCTCATCAGTCTCCTGGGTCGCCTTCACTGAATATTCGGATAACCCTTAGACTTCACACCCCGGCACGCGAATGGCCAGTCGTTTGGTCTCTCTATCTTCCCCTTGTCGAATATACCCAGGAAAACTTTGGCTCCCTTCGAGAATGAGGTAGTCCGGAAGTATAGAAGACCAGAACACAAGTAGCGAGGAAGTCGCGAACACTCGACCGTTAACTTCAAATGAGTCTCTCTCGGAGCTTTATACACAGCCGTGAGTGGGCTGACGACTTGCACGCTGAGTCGGAATGAGGCCACGCAAGCATTATATAACATATTTTGCCACGTTGCCACGAGGGTACGGTTTGTAGGTGTTCAAAGCGAGCAGCGAGCCGGAGAATTCCACGACGATGTTAAGCTTTAACCATCCTGCTTGCCCAGCTCGAGAGGAAGCTAGAAGGCATATCGAGGCTGGTTGGAGTTTGTCCCATCTCGTTACATGCCAGGTCTTTGCAGAACATCGAGAGTATGTGAATTGATTAAGGCTTCACATGTGTCTATCTACTCCGTTTTAGAATTCGTTATCCTAGAGCCGTCGTGTAATATCATCTCGGATGGTCGTTGCTATGCACTCATACGGAAGTGAATCTTGCCGAGGGGCCTTGTATGGACTCCTCCAGAAGTGCCAATACTCTGGAGGCTTTTGAGAGGCATGAGCACGCGATTGGAGTAATTCCTCTTCCTCGATCCTGTACGCCCCCGGGGGTTATCAATTCACACAAAGAACGAGAGGGAAATGGTGCCTCTCCAAACCCTACCCACCTCTCTCGCTCAGGAGGCCAGCCACATGTCCACCGCTGTCCTCGGAAGCTTTCCCTTCCTGATGTGTCTTCGCCTTTGATATAATACGACCACGGCTGCAAAAGGGATGGAGGGCACGCAGCGATGGACCATAGCCGAGGACCCTCAAAAAAGGCAAATGGCGACACTCGCCTCCTCCCCACCCCCATCGCTAAAGCTTCGTCGACAAGAAGTCACTCGCGTCCGGCTCTCGCCGGATCTCGGGCCCTCTCCACCACCATCTCGAGTGGATCCGAACACACTCGGCCCTTCACTTCCGTCCACTCATCAAGGCAAGGAACTGCCAAAACAGGGAGCGCGCGCTGCTTCCTACAGGTCCCCAACGTCACCCACCTCTCGATCATCGTCCCAGTACTCGTCCGAAACCTGGGGGAAAAGTAATCCCGCCGAATGGCCAGGTTACATGCTGATCTCCTACGCTGCACCCCAGTAAATCTTGAACGGGTCCCAAGAATCAACGATAGAGGAACGATGTCCTCATGGGCCCATCCTGCGTGAGAAGCCGCGGCCCACTCCAGTTCCCTGTGGGAAGTCTCTTGGCTGTGCGCGGATGCGACACTCTGCCCACTTCATGCTAGCAATGCCTTTGCTCAAACGGGCGCGCAATCGGGCAGACGCAAGATCGACTAGACGTTGCTTCATATGATTCGAAATGGGCCGAGCATATGCCAACTTTGACCGCATCCCCTCCTCTGTCCCTTTCCCGGTCCCTCAACCATCGCCGTTTGCGCTCGCCCTTATCCCTCTGCGCATGTATAGCGCAACCCCGAACGTTCCTGCGTACCGATGCTTTCGATCGCCGGAGGAGGTCCCGTTTGTGCAAACCGCGCTTCCGTACCGTTCCATTCTGGGGTCCGAGCACAACGGCGAGGAACGCTGGGGCCAAAGAGCCTGCCCTCGGACTCAACCTGAATCCCACCAGCACGCATGGGACGGCAGTTGACCCCACGAAGAAAATCGGCAAGATTCGGTACCCATGCCTTTCAGTGCCTCCAACGCCGCAGTGGGATCTCACCGGTGCGCCATAGGGGAAGGGGGCGCGGCGCGGCGCGGCGCGTCACTGTGACGGCTTCGGGTGACTGTGACGAGATCCTCGGCGGGTCGCCCGACGACGGAGGGCCCACTGGGCGCCCGATGTGGGCGATCCCCTCCCTCTTTCCCACTGACGCCGCCCAGTGCACGAGCGACATCGTAGACCTGTCGATCAATGGTGCTTGGCCAGGATGGCCGTGCAGCGTTACAAGCATTCTGAGATCCGCCATCCTATCCCGCCGAGACTCGGAATCTTTCTCCCGCCCTGCAACCAAGTCCCAGAAAAACTTGCAAATACTTGCAGCTTTCCCCTTTCGCAGCCCGTGACGTGACGGGCAAATACATGAGACAGTATGCGCAGGGCGAACTGACCGCCTCCTCCTCCCTCTTCAGCTTAACTTCCCTCCGCATTTTCAGACGGCATTGTCAGCCCGCGTCGTCCCAATGCAGAACCTGCGTAGGGAACCATACCTTCCGCCCCCCTTTCTTTTGCGCCGAACAGTTGAGTCTCCGACTCCGGTGGGAGCAACGCGCGGGAAGAAAGAAAAAGATCCCTTCCCTGGTGCCCAGTGGAAAGGTAACACGCACCCTCTTATTGACACACTGGGGGTCAAACACATCATCTTCTCGATACCCCCCCCCCTTTCTCCTCCCCCGGGCCCCGCGGGTGGCCCGAATTCGAGCGCCACGGAATTGGGCATTGCTGTTGAGCTCATTCCGGAAACAGCATCCCGCGAGACTGGCACATTTGTGGATCTCTCCCGGCCTCCGAACTTGCATCTTGCCCGTAGATCTCGTGTGCCCCTGTCAATTCGGGATTTCCCTCCGCCATTGCCTCATCTAGCTCAGGATTCGCGAGTCTTAGATCCAGCCCCAGAGTCTGTCCTCACACTCCGATGAGCATGACAAGCCTCATTAGACTTGGCCATTTCCCAAAGAGGCGTAGATGACCAATACTCCCTCCCTCGCATCCGTGCAAGGAATGTGATCTCGCAAGCACTAGGATTTACACAGTATTGTTCCCACAATGTCACATCTGCAGGATGCGAGTGATTCTCACCCACGGTTCACAGCCCGCACAGCCCGTGGAACCAGCAGCCAGGGCACGCCCGTCACAGCCGTCGGGACGCGGAACGCAAGAGGGCGCACGTTATTGGGACGAATATTGTAGGTGGCCGCAGCGGCGGCCAACCCGAAAGACGGAATCCCTGGGAGGACCGTCCAGATGAAGGACTTGGGCTGAGTGGGACAATGACGATGTTTTTAAGACCCCGCCATACCCAAACCTGAAGCCCTAATGTGCACAAACATAGATATCTGGCTAGGTATTGCCGGGCGGTCGCCATCATGGCTGCCATACGAAGCACAAGGAGCGGCCGGGCCCAGTTTGGTCTCGACAGATGAGAGTTCAGCCCTCGGGTCCGCCTGCCTTGCGCGTCCTGCCTCCGACTCGACGACCCGGCGCGCGACGACAGGTCGTATTCGTTGGTGCCAGCGGTCTAAGTGGGGTGACTTCGACCCCTCGTGGCGGACTGGAAGCCCATAACCCCCTCTCCCTCGCTGCCCGCCACTGTTTCCCCCAGCTCTTCCGCCCTCTCTCCCGCCGGGAGCCGGCGGGGCCACCCCGCTGAGAACCAAACGCGTGTCAATGAGACGTGGACAAATGCCTCTCGGCCTGCCGAGGTCGAATTGGTGAGACGGGAACAGGTTCATCCCGTCTCCTACAGTTGGTTTGGTGGGGGGCAGGGTTCCGTTCCTTGCATACTCGCCTTGCATACTCACCGCAGCAACAAAGCTTGCATCCGGTTTTCTCGATATTTCCATCCCATGGCGACCGAGGAACACGAAGAAAGAACCATGCCATAGCGCGTCGAATGCGGCGGCCGACGCCCAGCAAACATCAAACTCGCTATGCAACCACTTCACGCTAGCCCCGGCTCTCCGGATGACGACCCGGTTTGCTGGAAAGGGATGAGGTGGAACGCGCTTCTGCAGGCGCAGTCACCAGTCACCGTGCTGCGAGGAGGAAAAAAAAGTTTTCCAGCCACACTTTCCTTCACCCCTCCCCCTTCTCAAACTTTCCTGATCTTGATGGTGCCAAGTCGTATTGGGATTGTTCCTGCATAGAGGCGGGCGCCAGGTACGGGAGGCGGTGCAACGCAGGATGAGGGGATGAATGGCACCGTTGGTCCTCCAGTGTGCTCTCCCGTAGGATCTGCTATGATTTTCCGAATTTGGCTCATACCCGGACGGAATTGTATCTTTCCATCGTGAGGTGTTTTCGTCTCTTGGAGGGTTAAAACCAGTTCTGGTTCGTCGGATCTGTCCTTCTTTCTCATCTGTCAACCCGACGGGCCGCAACTGACCCGGTTAAGGTCTTCTCATCCTCGGTTTCACAACCCTGCCGTTTCTCACGCTGCGCAGGTGGTGTCCCAATTTTCGTTGGCGATTGGTTGTGTTGCGTCCTAACCCCGAGTCTGTACAAAGAAGTCCGGGTTAAAACTAAAAGAATGGGCGAGTACCAAGTCGCATCGTCAGCGGAAACTTGTACCTCGGACGAGGAAATCTCTCATGGGTCTGACCTTCGCTTTGCTTGTCCCGAGTCGCCACGACCTGAACATGAGCTGATCGAGCGGCCAAAGCTGCAGGTACTTTGCTGCTCAATCCAACCCTCCCTCCCGCAGGTTGGCAGCGCAGAATGCCGTCTCCCTCAGGCCATACCAACAACAGCGTGTGTAAGGCATCGCCCCGCTGCAGAAGTAAACAGCGTCCTCGTAGTCGAACGGGCACCTCCCCCAACCTGCTTGGGTGAGACGATGCGGGTGACACTTTCGCGGCGTCCAAGGGAGAGACGTCCGGCGTCAATTACGACATCTGACTGCGCACTTGCATTGCGCCTCCCCCCACCCAACCTGTGTAGTAGAAACGAATTGGCCAACCTATTCGCCACCCTGCGTGCTACAGGCCAGAGACCGGACGCTTCTCCTTCCTTCTTCCAGCTGGGATGTTGCAGGGCCGTTGAGAGGACGGCAAGCTCGTCACATTCCCCGCTCGCAACCAGACGATGATACAGTGCCAGCCAATATGTACAAAAGCCGGGACCTTGAACCAGGGGAACGAGCTGCTGCACTCCATCCATACCCATATCCGGCCCATGTTCGAGGGCTTTCTGTTGGATACTTTTCCGGAATAGCGATATCCCAATACCACGCACCCAGCCCCCAATTGAGCAGGTCCGAGATCCTTCCGTCTCATCGGGGTGTGACACCCCGCCATTGAGACCGCTTGGTAACGAAGTGAGACCGTGTTTCCGGGCTCTGAGGTACCGTCGAACACATCCACGGCTATCATAAACGTCACTCCAAGTACCCGTAGCAGTACCGGGTCTTACACGACGTTCCCCGTCAAAAGCTGACAGGTAACAACTTAGCTTGCTTTTCCCCAAACTTTCCTCGCCTCCCTCGTCCTCAACCACCCGCACACGCCCCCAAAACTTCACCCTCTCGTACTGGGCTTCCGAGCTTCTCTTTAGGGGGATGCAACGCGGGGGGTTTCCGAGGAGAAACAACAACCTTCAGCCTCGATACCCTTCAAGACCAATACGGAGAGCAGGTTCCATCACACCTCAGCATCCCACACTTGTATCCCCCACTCTGAAACGTTCCCAAGTGATCCCGGCCATCCCGCCGAAGGCCGGAGACGTTCCAAACTGTCTTTCCGACAGTGATCTCCAGCAATAAAAAAAAAGCGAGCCTGCGTGGGCTGACAAAAGACAACTGTGTGGCCGGGCGTTTGTTCGAAGTTTCCGGCGTTTCCTGCTTCCGTCACCGACGAGCCGTTAGGTGTCATATCCCGTCACACGCTTCCATCCGGCCCCCGCATCAATAGGAAGATCAAGCACCATGATAGTCTCACACGGAACCAGGTTCTCCTCAAAACCTTAATCCCAAGCTTGTCCTTCCTTTGGTCCACTCACGGCTCCCGGCCACCCGCGTGGCCTTGTGCAATGGTGGACGGGCGACGTTTCAAGCTCACCTGACATGTAAAACTAGCGCGGTTGTCGCTGGCCCGGTCGCGGGTCCGGCGCCTCGGTCACCAAGATGGGGAAAACGCAGCCGCAATGGCGGGATTCTTCATCACCCCACGATAGGCGGTCGAAATACCCTGCCCTCCAGCGTCCGTCCTATCAGGCATCGTCGAGCACCTCGTGCTTCGACCTGAGAATGGCGCAAGGAACGTTGCGCAACGACAGCATTTACTAAACGTAATATCCCGCATACCGAGCCCAGGGAACAGGATCCGACCCCCACATCCCAAGAGCCCTTCTAGAACGCCATGGCGATATCCCGCCACTTTGGACAGGTGAGGCTTTTATTTTCTTTTATCCCGTCCGACCTAGCTGCCTTGTCCTGCTCTGCAGGGACACAACCCGAGCTTAAATCCCGCGTGATTAGGTGGGGGGTAGGCCGTCTCAGATCAGGACCTTCACCCATGTGGCCCGTAACACGGCAGCGTCCCGCCCGATTCACGCCGCAGATTGTCTAGCTGTGCTGCTCAAGGCCTGTTAGTGCCTTGAGCTGAGAGCGGGAGGTCCCCCTCCCCCCACGGATCGGACACACCCCTCCGTCGTCGCTTGACAATGGTGTGGGACTTCCTCGGTATTAGAATTGGCGAAAATGATCTTGTAGACTCGCATCACTCCACCTCAGCCAACGAAGCTCCGGCCATCGTCATTGCCTTCTCGAACGCGCGGTGGGGCGAATGGGAGCCAATACAGCGCCAGCGTCGGCCACGCCGCGACACCGTAGGATCTCAGCGGGGTCTTCGGAACGCGGGAAGAGACCCGGAAGGGCCCCCGCAATGCTCGAGTCTGGAAATCTCTAGAGAAGCGACCCCGAGTCATATGAATGCTCCATGGAAGAGAGATGAAGACCCGCACGGCAATGCTCCATAAACTGCTGTGGAGGTGTCGTTCCAGATGGGGTTCCCAGCATGTCGTGTCACGGCGGGGACATGCTTCATGGTTGTCGGCAGTGAGTGAGGGTGGGCCAGAACATGCAAGGGGCGGAGCGCCGAGTCCCAACCCGTCGGTTTCCCAACCGCCTAGTTTTTTTTTCTCAGGGCCTGCTCGCTGCAGGCGGCGGGCTGTCCAGCTTCGGAATACCGAGTGGTTCTGAAAGACATGTGTGCCGACGCGTGCCCGTGAACCCCTGCACTTTTTGATTTTCCACTGCGCAACGGTCCCAAGATCCGGGCGGATCGTCCCACCCTTCGGCTGCCACCATCTTCGTCTATTGGGCAAGACTTTGGCTCTGAACCTGCAATCTTCAGCGGTGACGCGACCTTGATGGCCCAACCTCGGCCCTCCGGCGCCCCGAAACCCCACGTTAGGTGGGTGGACGACCAACTCTTGTCTCGTCACACGCCTCAAGCACTTTCCCTTGGCGGATCTTCCCGCCTAAGCCAATTATCCATCCCCCCCGAGAAGGTCGCAATCAACCCCATCTCCAAGATGAAGCTGACCTCGGGATCTCCGTGACTCCAATCTTCCCTCTTCGTATCACTCAATGCTAATCGGATCCATTGTGGATAAGCCCTTTCCCCACGCTCTGATAGTTTGATAACGATGGTCCCCTGCCGGCCCGCAGGATCGGCCCCCCAAGCCATTGCGGGAATGGTCTCAAGTTTGTGCTACCCCCTGGTCGTCCTGCCCCCCGCTCATATCCTGACTGTCCGTGGGGTATCCTGCAGGGCGACGAGACGGGAAGGAGTGGCCCGCTCTGGAAGTGCCCGACCCCTGCTAGCGCGTGCCAGGCCGGGTCTATCGCGGCCAGCGCCATTCCCCGAGCATGCCGGCCAGGATAGACCCTTGTCCGCAGGTACCAAACTCGTCTGGTCTGACTGGGGGGTTCGTATCATGCCATTTCCTCCCCCCCGGTTGGACTGATGGAACTGAAGCCTTCTCGAAGCGACCCGCGAACGCGGCTCAGGGAATTTGGTGTGGGCTTACTGATTTCGCTTGGACGACGCCGTGATTACGTCGCATTGGTTCCGGCTCGCGTGAGAGAAATTCTCCGACAGAAATCGGCCTGAAGTGCTCGAATACGAATATGTTGGTGTCTTGTGTGCTTGGGCTATTAGGTAAACTGATGTCGCAATGAACATGGGAGGGACGGCGAACTGCACCGACCGCAGAGGTGCCCGAGCACGTGCCCTTGCTCCCGAGATCGCTACACCTGGGGCTTCGTATCCTGGCGCAGGTGGCGGGACTGCTGGTTGGCACTCCAGCCTTCACTCTCGCAAGAGGCCCCACTGATTGCCACCACCATCGGCGACAGCCCCTGCTCCCAAATTGTTCTCCCGCAATCATTGACTTGGGCGAGATTAGCAACCCATGAGAACCCTCAGAGCCCCGGCTTCCACGACTGCCAATTCCATCTTATCAACGGGAAGTGGAGAGGAGTTGGTGGTGGGAGCCTTGGTTGGCTGTAGCGCCGATAGTTCCCGTCTATAACTCCGTATTTGCGAGCATCAAGCTTAACACTCCAAACCAAACCCCCACCCCCCCCCCAAAAAAAAGAAAAGGGCTTATCGAAAGAAGTGTTCATCATCCCTGCTCGGACTGGCACAAGGGATACTTCGAATTCCATTGTGTATGGTCAGGGGAAGCATCCCGGGATTCGGTTCCAATGACACAAGCTTTGTGGCCCTGTGCTCGGCAACTGCCTCCCGGTCCCGGCAAGCGACACCGTTGGCCGCGCCGAACCTATGTACAGACTAACCACCCTCTGGGACAAAGATCCCTGATTGACACGGCTGGGATCAACGATGAGAAGCTTTGACGACAAAACTTTCTCATCCTGGTGGCTCCTTGCAATGTGCCATTGACAGAGCCCTCGCCATGGACCCCATATCATGCTGCAACATGAAAGAACATGACGTGTGGACTCTGAAACCGAATTGCGGCCGACGACACCTTCGTTGTGGCAAAATGCTGTCCGGGCACTTGTCGAGGGTTCCACGGCTTCTTCGCCTATCACGTATTAAGTGCTGCCCACTATGTTATTGATCATTTTCCCACCGCGAATGGCAATACCATGCACACCTCCCCTGTCTCTACACGCCACCACTGCTGTTCTCCCTCCCCGCTGGGAAAGTTCATGCTCTGTTCCTCGCTCGCACAGGCAGACAATGTGGATCAAAATAGCGGACGACCGGAGAGTTCGCCGAAAGCTGCCTCAAATATTCTTTGCGCCGGGCACTAATAGGAGCCACGGCCTCTTCTGGCAGGAATTATCATTGCGCTACCCTAGAGGCCGTCGGACCGCCTTGGCATTCAGCTGCAATTTTCTCCGCAATGAATGATGCCACCAACTCGAGCATCGTGCTGGCCCTTTCCCTGGCTGTGGACAAAGGCAGTGGGGGTTTCGGGCGGAGATGTGGAAATGGCACCAAGTATTTGACGGCGTGTAATTCGCTGACCGCCTGGCTTTGAAAGCTGCCACCATTGCAGGTTACCAGCCCTCAATGGGGCGGACAGGCAATGCGTTCTGGTACCTGCTTCTACCGCCGGACGCCCTGGCGCCATCAGATAGCGGACCCAGGGTCGTTCCTGGCAGGGTTATCCAGAAATGTCCCAGGAACGCCCGAGGATATGCCACCAAAAAGTAACCCCGTACGGAGTACATAATTCCCGTCAGAACCTGTGGTTGCATCTATGTACCCTAAGTCTGCGTTCGGTGGGTCTTTCGTCTCGCTTCAGGACACTTAGGGTCTTGAGCTGTAAAAGTAATCTGGGCGTGGGATTGGTGAGGAACGCACCCAAAGAAGGAATCCGGGGCGGTTACTCAGATCCTCGTAATAGTACTCGGAAGCAAGACGGGTCACCGTTGCTTGGCCCCCAGTGAGCTTGGCTTGCGGGAGGAGTGGCCCGATCCATCCAGGCGGGTATCGAAGCGGCCCGCTTGCAACAAAAAAAAGAACTGAAAATTTCATTCGCGGTTACAACAAGGAAGGCTAGCATCACTTCATGCGGTCGTGACCAATCTTCCTGGCCCTCGCTTTTTGATGAGAAAAGCACGGCAGATATTATTCTTTCGCGGGCCAATTTTCTGAGGGACGAGGACCACATTCAGTACTCCATGCCGTGTGTACACGGCCTATTCGTAAGCTCGAGGCGGCACCTCGAAGCGTTCGCCAGGGCTTGTGATAAGTCATAATAATTCCGAAGCAAAATTGGCACACTAGAGCCGCAGGCTCACCTGAGTACGGGGTCCTGCGGGCTTGTCCGATGTTGCCAAAATAGTGGTGGGTGAAGTGGACCTGGCTACGCGGACTTGGCTGTCAGTTGGACGCGCCTCGTCCGCCTCACCCCGTTTCCGTAATCATCTGGTCGACCCAGATATGCCCAGCGGCCCTCACCTAGCGCCTCTGATGAGAGGTGTTGCTGTAAACGGTCAAGCCTGCATCTTCAGCCGATCCCGCCGGTGTGGATGATCAAGGAGGATTTACCTGAATAGGTTACCTCCAATATTTTCTGACTGAGTCTGGAGCTGAGGCACAGATGTACGAACTCACCACTGGGAAGCTTTTGGCGAACAGCTGGCCTCAAGAAGGAACCCTCGCCGGAAAGACCCATCCAACACGAACACGCCACTTAATGGCGGTGTGCTCAATCAGATAGCAGCCTCTTGTCAAGTTTCGGAAACCCTGGACTTCCAGTGAGAGAGGCCCACTAAAACGGAGTTGGTTCGCAGCGGGGAACTCGAGCCCTCCCGGATCCTTGCCCTTCCGACGTCCGTGTCCTGGTCTCTGGTTGGCCCTGGCGAGTGGAATCCTGGAGCCCGGATGCACCATGCTCGTCGCCACGCGTTAGGGCGGCTGAGGAAGCGATGCGCACCACCTCCTGCCATTCGAGCTATAGCGGTGGATTGGCGGAAGTCTGGCGCAGCTCTGTACCTCAGGAACGGGAAACCTTGCTGCTGCCGGCAGCGCTAGTTGGGTTAGGCGATTTTCCTCGACTACAGTAGGACCAGTGAAGGTATTAGTGGAGTCCATATTGCCTCTCCAGACTCGACTTGGTACAGATAGTGATCGGCTGCAGTCGTGTTATGCATCAACAAGCACTTTCTCATATCCGTGCTTCGTATGATGATCCTTCGGCCGTATTGCGAAATCGGTGCGCTCTTCTCCCACTTCTGCGGACGCCCTTCATTACCTCCCCGCACGCTCAAATGGATGTGGGGCCCCTCATCGACAAGCTCAAGAGGCAACTTCGTTGCGACCGGCGGAGTAACTACGTTCCCTCAGAATTGTGGACATTAGAGGAGAGGGACCGGTGTGTCAACGACAGATCCGTGTGCGAATAGCTTTTGAACAAGGGTACAGTCATCGTGGTATCGATCGCACAGAGGAGGGAAAGATAGCATTAGAAACACTCCTGGTGGCACTTTCGCTTTTCGGATTTGAAGCTGTGATTGAGTGCTCGAGGCGAAAGCTGCGGCCGGAGGCCGCATAGACAAGTAAGCACGAGGAAGCCCACTGCGGCAGGCCATTGGTTACCAGTAGCAAGGTGAACCCTGAGAGGTAACCGAGTTTGGGCAGGGGTCGAAGGCTCCGCAATGCGCGACCACCAACCTTCGCAATTGTGGACGCCGCCAGGATCGAGGACATCTGCCCTTGTCAAGATCCGGTGGATCCTGGACCGTCCCCGGAAGACTAGGAACGCTCCCGCGGGCATATCTAGACAAGGGTAAAGCAAGGTGCCAGGCCCCCCCCGGCGAAATAACGTCCTTGGGACGGTGCCCCACCCTACTGTAACCTCGCTTCCCAAGCCCAAGGACATGGCTTGAAACCCATGTCTAGTCCAACGTGCTAATCCCCTTCCGGTCGAACTCTCTCGCCTTGACAAATTCCGACGGGGGCAAAACGCGACGGTTCAGTTTGCTTTGCTCTGCAAGTATGGGAATTTGGGAGGCCAAGGCACTGCGCATGGTCTCGGGAAGGATTCTCGCCCATTCCCACCGGCGCTCGCTGGTGGCTGATCAGCGCTGGGGAAGCGTTCCCGATTGGCCGTGCGCTTTTGAGGGGTGTTCAAGATCGTGGATAGCCCTCGTCCATGAGGCCGGCAGTTTCCCAGCGATGGACTGGGGCTCAAGTGCTCGGTACGGCGTACGTTTGCGAGATCAATTTGAGAACAGAGGACTATGGAATTCAAACGTCTTGTCTCGTTCGAAGGTTCCGATGAAGCTCAGACCTCAACAGTCCTGCCCAGCAGACTGAATGTGACATATCTGTCTGCTCCCATAGACTCCTTGACTACCTCTTGCATGTAATAAACTCGGTCGCCCTTGCAGAAAAAGGTACGCGAGCGACGCAATGACCGCGCCCGAGCAAGGTGGGACGGCAGGAGGGAAGTACAGTATACGGTGTACACATGGTCCGATACCTGGCCTTCCACCAGCCGTCGCTTCCTCCATTGTGGTCGCAGTGGACAGTGCCTGCTCAAGAAAGCCGCTATGGCCACCTCGGTTGCACATCGACCGAGTTGTGCATCGTCTCATATTTTGTGGAGCGTGTGTTGCGCTCGCATCAGACGACCAGAGAAACAGTGACATAAGTTTGTGTCCATTAGTAGGTTGCTTTTATGCAGAGCCAGTGTCTCAGGTATACGCGATTAGTTCGGCGCCATGCCCAAATCGGGAAGAGCGTGCATTATTTGCGATGTGCTGTGCACGAAGTCCCGCGCTGTCTTTACACCGCCGTCATTTTGTATCGTTCGATAGCTCGCCCGCTTGGCACGATTCCCCGGTCCCGACCAAGTGCCTGTTCGGCCAGTTGCCGAGTCCTGCCTTTTGGGGACGTTTTATCCCGATCCGATTCAGGGCTCTTTCCCGGCTGGCACGATCTCGCTTATGACCCGATTCTTTGGTTCTGTCATGCCGCCCGCCCGGGGCTATTTTCCGCTTGTTTTCCCACCCAACAGTGCTGTTTCCCTCAAGCCTCTTGAGAGCCGGTGTCATCCACACTTGGAGCAGAGATTACAGGCCAGACCCTCGTTCCCTGCAGTTCCCCGACCGATGGCGGAGTTCTATTTGTAGTATCTAGCTAATAAACTAGGATCGAAATCGTTCGAGTTGGGGTCAGGGCCCGGCCGAATCATGAGGAGGTCTAGGGTCAGTGCCCTGGTCTTAGCGAGAGAAAATATCGGACTAATCCGTCTCACTAAATTGGCTAATGCGGGGGAGGGGAAGCGAGGCTTGTGTCTGTCTCAGACCTGCTGGCAACGACGGCATGACCACTGTAGTGTGGTGAGGGGACCGACCGCGAGTTGACGCCTCGTCCAGAACTAGGCTGTCTGACAATGAGTGCCCACCAACGTCATCTTGCCTGGCCATTCTGCCTCAACGGTCTCATCCAAATTGCTTCTCGAAAGAAGGAAGGGTCGCACTGTTTGGCCATGCGGGCCGGGCTGCTCGTTCTGTGGCGCATGTTGGTTCCTGCTGGACCCAGTGCAACGCTGTGATGTAGCTGCGATTTGTATTATTCGGCCTTATTACCGTGATATTGACACATGGAATGCAACGGAACTGCTCCTCGTCCGGTGTACCGGACGGCCTCGGTCTGACGGCTGGTTCCTGGTCGTTGTATGTCGCGTCCACAGGCCGGCCCGTCATTAGGAGGATGTGGAGGAGGGCAAAAATGTAACTCGGAGTAACATCGGCCAGGATGGAGCCTCGAGAGGATGGGGAAAGCGAACAGCGAGCGTGTGTCCTGGACAGTGAGCCATGATCGCTGTGGTTTCGCCTTACTGGACCCGAAGGACCGACTTTCTGCAGCTTACAGGCATGGCCCCCGCCGACAAGAAATGCCGCTCTGCTTGTCTGGGGAAGCGGGCGCCGTTTTTGCGCTGTCGGCTCTCGCCCAGGTACAAGAAGTGACGATAGCCGTCGTATTCCGCGGCGGAGGTCCATGATAAAGGAGCCTTGTCATGACTCCCTAACTACGAGTTGGCTCATTTAACCGGCCCGACCTCGGCTACGAACTTGAGCAGCTATGATAGCGTAAGGCGTAAGATACCGCCATGTGTGGTCTGTGTTAGTCTTCTTCCCCTCAGTCACACACGCCAGCAGCGGGGCTCCAAAATACTCCGCAGCGTGTTCTAATGATGGAAGATGGAAAGGTGGCGTTAGAGTGATGGCCCGCCGCACTCTGGACCAAGCGCACTGGTAGGCGCTAACTGGCACTATGAACGCCACGACACACCCTCAGCTGGGCATGCGGTACTGGGCCCCATCCAGAAGGTGCGCGGTCTGGGTCCGGTGTTTGAGGATTTGGAGAAAGTATAATAGTGCCAAAGAAGAGAACCTAACCAGCGCGAAACCAACGTGTGATGACGAATGGGACTGGCTCGCGCAATGCCAAGTGCTTCACACCATTCACACCCGCTGACCTCTGCGGTATCGATGAGGGGTTAAATACATGGAACCATCCCTTTAGTCTGTCAGATCCAAGCCGCGCGGGAAGTGCTGTGATCCTCAGCGATTCCCATCATGGCTGCTTCTCATCCAATGCTAGCACAATTCGAGCCGAAGACATTCGGTCATGTGCATCCTTTCCAGAGGATGTCGTGTGCTTATACTTCTCTTGAGGCATCAATTGGCGGCCTCTCGGAGGTCGTGAGAACATCTCGGGCGTCTGCTAGCCCAGTTAAAATTCATGGATGGGTCTTGAGAAACGCTTTGTGGGATGAAGCACACCTCCATTGGCTACTGCTGGTGCTTTGGTTCAAAATACAGTCGTTCTGTTCACTGTGATACTGTACCGCTTGTGCAGGTCTCGCACAATTTCAAGCGCCTCCACTGTATGCATGCACGGCGAATAAGAGCGCCGAGAGGACTGAGGGATGCAACCGTTCGTATCGTGTGCCTGTACAAAAATATGTCATTGGCAGAATAATGAAACACCGGCCCAGTTCATTATTTATCCAACACGAGATCATTAACAGAGATGAGACACCAGCAACATTGTTTTGTGGGAACACCAAGTTATTCTTAGAAAACACGGTACACGGCTGCTGGGGCCTTCTTTCCAGTCCTGGAAGGTTCGATGAGGCGGAGAGCCGGGGGGAAGGGTTTTCGGGGCGGCCATATTAAATCTCCTGCCAGCATGAACTGACACAACGTCCTTCTGTGGTTTAATCTCCGCGACCCAGGTTTTCACACCTTCCAGACGGGCATTGGAAACGAAGGGTGCTCCGCAAGGCATACGACGGCAGGAAAGAGAGGGATCCTGGTTGCCGCCGTTCATGCCTTGGGTCGATCTTCGCCAGAGCGCATGAAGAGATTTGCCGCCGTTTCGCACATCTCGGGACTTTTTTTGATTCGTAATGGGTGGGTGAATACCTGGCTCATTCGCTGCTCAACTGGATGATCGACCTATCAGAAAATCGAAGCGAATAAAGCCTCTAGCGCCGGGGGAGGTGGGAGAATGAATTTAGTAAAAGTGGACGCCCCAAGGATGATGATTGAGGACTCCAGCTGACGAAGGCAAGCGCAGAGCGGGTGATATCGTCATAGATTTACTGTTGTGCCGTGTTAGTGTTACGATACGGGTGGCGTTGAAGACGCCGCCCTTCTTAGCCTCATTGAGCTTCTCGTACCTGACATACGAAGTTCCAGCCGGCACGTACTTATATTACCCAGCTTCTTTTTGTCCTGCCTGTATGGGGAAGTGCCTCTGCCAAAATTGCAGCAAGTGGACCCGAGGCTTGGACTTGCCCATTGATGTGTCAACTTTACGTTTTGGAGACAATAATCGGTCTCCGTTTTGGGTTGAACAGGGCCGGGCGTTTCGCCAATGTGTACCACTCCGCACAATGCCTAGATCTATCTAGCCTGTCCATAGAACCACCGCGCTGAACGTGACAAGTGATACCATACGATATCTTTTGATTGAAGGTGCTGTGGGACACGCTCCCCGCCACTCTCTGCACATCGAAGGCTGACGGACAGCAGCTCGCTGACCGTCAACCGCAAACATGACTGGCTCCATGCAGGTTAAACGCTCAGGTCCGGTGCATGTCGGCTGGACCAAGGAACTCAACCTGTCACTGCCTGGGAGGCCTGAGAGGTTGTGCTGGAGCGGGCAACTGGACCAACGAAAAAGCGAGCGGCCCAATAGATGCATAACACTAGAGAATCGAGAAGTGGGCGGTCATTGCGTATCGCTGCATGTTCGTGGGTTATGCGCACATCCCGGACTGTGTTTTGAGGACCTTTCTTCCTGCACACCACACAACATCGTCTACTTCCCTCTGGTTTGTGCAACTTGTCCAGTCCACCACGAGCGAAAGCTCCACCTTCCGAGGCTCCTGCCTGTCCTGATAAAACGACCATGAGCCAGGAAACACAGGTTGCGTGGTCATTGGCAGGCAGGCACTGATTGGGAAGAGTACACCGTACAGCTCTCTGGGTTTCTGCACGGAGTACCTCCTCCTGCGCGGTAGCTGCTGGAGAGCGCACATGTCCGATGCTCAAAGCCTCGAGAGTGGACCGACGAGGGTGCTGGGTCGGAGGCTGCGCCTTCCACCCCAGCGCGGGTGGGTCATGGTGGAGCGCAAAGTACCCGGGGAGAAACCAAGTATCCCCGTACCAGCAACCCTGCAGGCGCGGACCCATCCTCGCAATGGATGGATACGGAGCACACTCCGGGGTACGAAGGTACTCCGCCCACTTTTCTGCCCTGCACACCCACTTTCCTTTCTCACACCCACCCAGTGGGGCGTCCCACGCAGGCCAGGGGAGTGAAGGTTCATTCCACCTCCTCCATCTTCCTCCTGTCTCACCCCTCCACCCTTTGCGGAGGCTGACATGGGTCAGGCAGGACTGGAGAACTTCCGGGTACAAAGGGGGTGGGTGGAGAGGACAGGGATCTGGCTTGAAAACCAGACTGGGAGAGACGAAGCTCTGGTCACCACCTTGCGAAGGCGATACTTTATGTCGACTGGATTCCCGTGGCATCCCAGACGCTCTTTCTCGCTCCCCTCATACATATCTGAAGGGTCCCCTCACTACAGACACTCATTTCCCCCCTTCTACGACACATCGACACCCGTCGACATTGGTGCTTTTCGTGGTTGTCTTTCCTTGTTAAATCGGTTTCTGCTTTTGTGACTTGAATCACCTTGCCTGAGAGCCCCTCAAGCTTCCCGTCCTTACTTGCAACACGCAACCCTCGTCTCGTTGACCGGCGATCGATTCCCTGCTACCTTTGGGACCACCTATCGGACGAAGTTCATGTACAACAACACTCTCCAAGTCACCATATAGACAGACTCATACCCGCGGTTGTCTGCCGTCCACTCTTTGCAAAAGAAGCCGACACCCACCGTCCTTAGGCCACCTGCCACTCCCTCGAACACCACGACCGCGCATTGTACACTTCTACGAAAAATACCAAAATATATTTTAATCTATAAAAGCCCAAATCACGAAGTTGGCTCTGCTTCGATTTCAGTGGGTAGCCTTTCCGTTACCGCTCGAGGGCCTGACAGATTTCCATCCGGGGTGGACTGACTGGAGCTTGTGCGTTGCAGACTTAGACGCGATGGATCCCACCATGATGACGGCCCAGGCCATTGCGCAAGCACCCTGCTATTTCTTCAACCCCAAGTCCAAGCAAGACGGGAGGCAGCATGGCCACTTCCACTCTGGTCTGCAACAGATGATGTACCCGACCGTGCCGATGCTGCCATCAACGCCCACGTACTCGAGGCCAAACTCGGCTTGCTCGCAACCTCAAGGCCAGGCTCGTCCCAGCAACACTCAAGGCGCTGTCATGACCCCCATCGCTTCTCCCCAGTCGCTTTGCCAGAAGCCAACGATCATGGTCGAGACGGAAATCAGGGACGACATGTACTACCCGTCCACTCCACCGCTATCGACCTCTGGCAGCGCTGTCGGGAGCCCCAACAGCTGCGATGTTCTGCAGACGCCCATGAACCCCATGTTCTCTGGCCTAGATGGCATGCCTGGCCTCAAGGAGACTTTTGAAGCCACCGACAGCTTCGCTGTTGATCTTGCGAACACGTCTTCACCACCTCTGACGCCTGGTAAGGATGCTCTACTTTTCTTTTCACTGTCCTATTCCCAACGAGCGAGGAATTTCGAGTTTTAGAAAGTGGTGTTGTTTTTTACCCATCAATCACTGAGCTGGCTCATCGCGAAGACCAATGAATACTGGGCCATTTCCTCCCCGTTCTTGCAAGTGGCTGGGCAGCTTGTTTGAGGGGAACAAGCTTTTGATGCCTGATCCCACTATCCCTTGAGCCAGTAGCCCATGTTCACCCGACAAGCACTATTTTTTTTTTTTTTTGGGAGCGTTGCTCTTCCCCCCCAAAAAGCCACACTGACACAAATTGGCAGTGTACCTTCCTCAGTCTCAACGCTCAGAATCTACCGCGACAGATTCCAGCAGCCAGCTCTCCGCCTCTACATGCCCCTCTCTCTCTCCTTCACCGCCCCACTACGCCAGGTCTGTGTCTTCTGAGCAGGACGTTGACTTCTGCGACCCGCGGAATCTGACGGTCGGCGTCAACCCGACTCTCCCCCTGGATTTCTCCACCCTTGCCGAGGAGGAAACCAAGGTCGCGCCGTCCCCCTCGGGCTCATCCGCCATCCAGCCCACCTTCGACTTCGCCGTTGCCATTCCTGAAGGCTTGCCCACTTTTGAGGACTCACCTGATCTCGAACCTGAGTCTGACTTCTCAGGATTGGTAAATATCGACCAGGTCGTAGGTCCTGAGGGTGGACGCCCGCGGGCTTGCACTGGTTCCAGCGTTGTCTCATTCGGCCACGGGAGCTTCATCAACAGCGACGAGCTAAATTTCCAGGAGAGCGAGACCTTCCCCTTCCCCTCATTGCCCAGCCCTGTGGACTCTGCCGCTTCCAGCGATTCACACCGCGATAAGCGAGTGAAGAAGTCTCCCAGCGCCAAGACGGAGACGTCCACCATGCCGGCGGGAAACACCACCGCGGCGACCACCGAGTCGGCTAGCCCGGAGCAGGATTCTCCTGCGAATGACTCGGGCGCCGCCGCAGACAGCAAGAGCTCCTCGAGCTCGGAAACTACCACTGTCATCAACCCCGCTCCTGCCAACCGCCGGGGCCGCAAGCAATCTCTCACGGAGGATCCCAGCAAGACGTTTGTGTGCGAGCTCTGCAGTCGCAGATTCCGTCGCCAGGAGCACCTCAAGAGGCACTACCGGTCGCTCCACACGCAGGAGAAGCCCTTCGAGTGCAACGAGTGCGGCAAGAAGTTCTCGCGGAGCGACAATCTTGCGCAGCACGCCCGTACTCACGGTAGTGGCGCCATCGTGATGGACCTTATTGAGGATGCCGACGCCGCGGCAATGTACAACCCTGCTCTCATGGCGGGGAGTGAGGACTACCAAGACTTGGGCAAGGTGCTCTTCCAAGTCGCCGCCGACATGTCCGGGAGCTCGACCGATGGATCCTCAGAGGACGAGGCGAACGGAAAGAAGAAGAGGAAGCGATCTGAGTAGACACCTCTCGCTTCCGCTCTTCCGAGAGCTCAATCATCAATCACGGAAATCAACTGTCGAGTCCACTATCTTTCCCGAGGATGTCGGCTCGACACACGCATGTCACGACTTGATGAACTTGGATTTTCTAAACGACGATGGCGCGAATCGCTCAAGATCGGCCAGGGCGGGTTTCGATGGGGCGAGTTGGCGAGACCGGGTTGGTCTTGACCAAATGTCCCAGGCAATCATGGACGACATCCATATGTTGGATATCTGTTTCCTGGTTAGCCTTTGCTTCACTTCTCTACACGTCTTGTATACCAAACTATTTCACCTTTTCGTTACCATAGAGACTTTTACCCCCGCCCTTCGTCACGAAAGACCGACTGCCGGCGATCCCGGAGGCCGGTTGATGAAGACTACGCACGCAAAATTGAAGAAGTTGTTATATTGTTTTCTATTTTTTACTCGCCGGAACAGGAGAGAGGCGAAGGGCACAAAACGGGAAGAGAGGCTCAACCCACGGAATTGAGACGGCGCAGTTACGGTTGATTTTCTGATTTTCTTTCTAGCTGGGTTTTTCGCAAGAGACTTTGAGCAACGGAGGCGATCAAATCGTTTATTTCGCAGTACTTTTTATTTTATAGGAGGAAAAAGGATATTTCGTCTCGGGCCGGACGTTGGAGGAACGGCAAGTCCCACACGCCCTTGGCCTCGAGTTCCTTATTATTTTTCTATTTACTTAGCTCGGTGTGCCATGGTGGCTGGTGAGAGGGGGGCTGGTTTTCCCCTCGCTGATGCCACTGGGTCGAGTAACAATCTGATTCTCTCTGCCATATTACCGGTACTTGATCATGTTTGTGATGTGTCCTGGTATTGTGACTGTCCTTGTATGAAACAATGTTCTGGAGATTCGGCTTTGTTCTTGTATTTGCGGATGGCGGCGATAGACGTGCTGGAGACGATGTGGGGTGCATCCATGCAACCTGTGTCTGGCCCAGTCAGTTCCCACATGTATGCCATGTAGGACGGTTATTGTGTTTATCGAAAGACGAGATTTAAACAGGAAGAGATACGAGTGTGTACAGGATCAAAAGAGTGGCATATGCAGAATCATTCCTCACAGTTGCTTGGTTGTGGTGAGGTGGCAGTTCTTTTGGAGGTGTATGTGGGGATGGCTGAGAATGTAGTGGGACGACATCAGCGAATTCTCACACTGGCCCTCAGCGCGCACTCACTGAACCTCCAGTCAATCCAAAACGTCACAAACCAGCTTCCTTTGGGCCCAACCACCTCCCAACGAAACATTGAGTGGCGGTACCTTTGATACGCGAATCCTAAACCTGGCATCACGTCCTCTCGCAACGTCCACCTCAAATCTCTGACCCAGACACGACGACGCCCCACGAGGAGTACCGGCACTATGCCCGACTCCCTCAACGTCATCGCCCTCATCTCCGGCGGCAAGGACAGCTTCTTCTCCCTCCTTCACTGCCACCGCCACTCCCATCATGTCGTCGCCCTCGCAAACCTCCACGCGCGCCCCTCCGCCTCTCTAGAGGTTATCAAGCCAACCAGCGCTCCCCACGAGGTGCGGCCCGTGCCTGAGGATGCCGACCTCAACAGTTTCATGTACCAGACCGTCGGTCACGGCGCGATCCCCCTGTACGCATCCGCGACAGGGCTGCCGGTCTATAGACGGGGCATCACAGGCACCACGGCGCAGAGCGGGCGGGACTACGATGGTGCGGCGGGGGACGGCGATGAGACAGAGTCAATGACCGAGTTACTACGGGGTATCATGGCGCGGCATCCGGAGGCGAACGCTGTTTGTGCGGGGGCCATCCTGAGCACATACCAGCGCACGAGGGTTGAGTCCGTCGCTGTACGCCTAGGCCTCACCCCCCTGGCTTACTTATGGAAGTATCCGTCTCTCCCATCGCCGGGAGACGACGCCCAGCTGCTGCGGGACATGGCTGCCGCAGGGATCGACGCGCGTATCGTCAAGGTTGCGAGTGCGGGGCTGGACGAGGAAATGTTGTGGGAGAGGATAAGCTCCGAAGGGGGCATCGCGCGAGCGCGGAAGGGAATGAGGTTCTTTGGAGGTGGAGAAGGGGCAGTGCTGGGTGAGGGCGGCGAGTTCGAGACTGTTGTGGTGGATGGGCCCAGGACATTATTTAGGGGTAGGATTGTAGTTGGTGAAGGGGGAAGGGAAGTTGTGAGAGAAGGAGGTGGATGTTCGTGGTTAAGGTTCAGGGAGGCGAAGGTGGAGATGAAGGAGGACGGAGATGGGATTGAAGAGAGTATAGGGCAAGTTCGGGTACCGGACTTGCTAGATCAGAGGTTTGCGTCGATATCAGAGGTTCTGAAGGAGGGAACCCCTGCAGTAGACGAGTCAGCAGCCTCGGATCCCCTACCACAGTTGCATACGGTAAGTTTGCCGTCACGAGGGGTCGACCCATCTATGAGCGGAGGGGAAACACATTGGGGATGCTTCGCCGATCCGCGCAGCCTGGGTACATCGATCGAAGACGAAGCCAAGTCTGTCATGGACCAACTAGCCGCCCACATTCATCCCAACCCGCCAACAAGTATCACAAACACCATCGTGCTCCTCCGCAGAATGGCCGACTTCCCGGCCGTCAACAAGGTCTACGGTAACCTCTTCCCGTTTCCGAACCCGCCATCTCGCGTTACCATCTCGTGCGGGGACCTCCTACCCCTGGGCCACAACATAGCCGTCTACGTTGCCTACAGGCCGGATTTGACGGCGGAAAATAGGAACGGCTTGCACGTACAGTCGAGGTCCTACTGGGCACCGGCCAACATCGGGCCATACAGCCAGGCCATCGACGTTCCCCTTCTTCACTCTTCGCCTTCTACCAACTCATCAGCTCCGCAAGTGCCCAGGTGTGTAGTCGTCGCGGGCCAAATACCCCTCACACCGCCCACCATGGAGCTTCCTCCGCCTTCATCACTTGATATCTCCGTCGTCCTCTCCCTCCAGCATCTATGGAGGATAGCCACCGAGATGGGGATACAGCTATGGACCAGCGCCGTAACGTACTTCCCCCGAGCGTCGGCCGCGGGTGAGATGGTGCATCGCGCCATATTGGCTGGGACAGCCTGGAAGCGAGCTCACGCCTGGCCCGGCGACGAAGGCGAGGACGAGCTGCAGGGTGGACCTGACCTCTGGGACAAGCGGTTCAACCCGGAATACATGACTGTGGGCCATGAGCCCTCGGGCCCGACTCCGCTGCCGGATTGGGAGGTTTTCGAGGATGAGGAGTCGCCAGCGCCCGAGCCGCCGCTCTTTGCAGTGGAGGTGGAGGAACTTCCCCGTGGGGCGGCGGTCGAGTGGCATGCCCACGCGGGGCTCTCGGGCGTCAGGCCGGGCACGGTCCAGAGGGGCCTCTACTCCGGCACTACAACGATCGGAACGGAACGCATTCATTGGAGGAGTCACCTCTTGGTAGTAGGCTGCGGCCACCAGACTTTCATCCACAACACCGTGTCGATAGAAGGAAACGACGAGTCTAAGGCGTTGAAAAGGGCTGGGTCCCTAGAGCCTATGCTCAAGCTGATCTGGAAAGACTCTGTAGGAGTGGCGGGTGTTCACCGAACCATGCTAGACAGCGCGGAGCCCCCCAGTCCCTATCTTGTCTACGGCACGTTGGCAGACGGACGTGATGGGGACCAGTGTTCTAGCACCACATCCACCGGTGTGCCGTTCATTCCGTGCAGGTCTATTTGGACGTCGGCGGCCAGGCGCGTCCATGCCGTGGCGCTGTTTAAATGCTTGGCTTAGCCGGACCGTGTGATTCAGCACCAGTCACGATGTATATATATATGGGGCGAAATCCACACTCTCTCATTGGGAGGTTTGTAGAGGAAGCCGTATGGGAGCCCGCGTTGACGGTCCAAAGACACTGGGAGCGGGAATGACGCCGATTTTCCGACAGTGTGTGGTCTGATACTCTGCAGGACCTGCTGGATGACCCCCACGGTCGTGTGGTTAAACACAATGCAAAGGCGCATGGCACCGAGGCTCGTGATATTCCGTTTTCCTTGGCACATAACAAACCAGGGAGGGACATTGTGGGGGTGGCCTATCCTCGACGAGGAGAGACGAGCGTTTAGCCTCAGCCAGACAGGTCCTGCATGGCAGAGGTTGAAATAGCGTGCTGCAGTCAGGTAGTATCTGCGGCCGGAAGCTTTCCCCGGATGTATTAGCTTCGGATATTGGTTCAGTGGTTGAGGGCCGGAGGGGACTCGTGGAACCGAGTACGGACATTCCCAAAGAATCGATCTTGTGAATCAATTTCACGCGTTGGTCAGAAATATAGCTTACAGTCCTCAAAAGATGTTGTCGTGGCATGTATAACGTCTCGGTCGGATGAGATATGCGCCAAGTTGGGCGTTGGGAACAGGTACAGAGGTACATACGAGGGATCAATCAGTGATGACACCAACTGCTAAAAGATAGGTGGGTTTTGGCATTTGCCCAAGTGCTTGGCAACTTTGCCTGCGAGCGCCACCGAAGCGCCGCTTGTGTGGAGGGATAATCCCCGTGGAGGGATAATCCCCATGGAGGGCGCACTGCGTCATCCGGCCGATGCTGGCGCAAATGCCTCGGGCGCGCTCTTCACTGGCCAGCCCGAGGCGCTACTCTGCGTTAGCCCGGTTTTGTCAACGACCATAACCAAAATTCCGCAATGATGACACTGCAAGAAACCACCATCGTCCGATCACGCGTTCAGACCTCAATCCCACGATAGCAAGCCTGCCACCTCCGCGCCTCCAACGGTCCGGTGAGAAAAAGCAAACCGCGCTCGGCTGCATGCACGCTTCCCCACTCTTTAGCTGCACGGGGGCATCTCCCCCCCCGAGGGCGCCACTGCGGCACCAGAAGACCAGCTGACGATCCAAATTGAGGGTCTTCCCGAAACAGGCCCAGCCATGGCCCCGCAACCCGCTGATTCTGCCGCCGACGTGCCTCCCGTCCAGCTGCCGCTGGAGCAGCAGCGGACACGGAGCAGCTCATATGGGCTGGCGAGGCGGTCGACGACGGAGCGCATCAACGCTATTCTGGAGGTAATGCTGTGGGCCCGGCATGTTTCGTTGTCTCCCACCCATGCCGTTTGCCAATTCCCCACCCCCAGTGCTCCATTCCACAGAACCGCCCAGACTTCTTGGCTATCGGTTCACGCGACATTCCTCGCTCGAACTCTCGTTATTATCTCGGGTGTGCTGAATCCATTTGCAGTCCACACTCTCCCCCAATTCAACGTCCCACCGACCCTCGCCTCACGACCAAGGCTTTTGTGCTGACCTCGACTCTTATCCTTCCCATAGGCCGGCCGCGAGCGCGCCGAACGAGCTAGCACCTCGAGCAACCCCCCCGAGACCTCAATGCCTAGACGTTCCAGCGGAACACGTCCTTACCCCATCGACCGCCGGGATGGCGACGCCGAAGAAAGCAGCGCCGACGAACGCACGGGCATCGTCTCTCACGGCGACCGCGTGGGCTATCAGTCTACCGCGACGACCGAGGGACCGAGGCAGAGGAACGGAGTAAGACACTCCGAGTCGACGCAGCGTAGGGGACGCGAGGCGGAGGAGCAAAAAGCGAGGAGAGACCCCTGGTATAACATGCTGTTCGCGCCGTTCAAGTCCATCGAGCTAGAGAACAAGGGGAGCGTGGCGAGGGATCACCTAGCGATAGGTACGGCCGGCACCCATACAGACCCATGGGCTTTCCTCTTGGGGAGATTACGGCATCCTGAACTTACATTGTCACAGAGCGGACCTTCCTCGCGTGGCTACGCACCTCCCTCGCCTTCGCCTCGATTGGCATAGCCGTGACGCAGCTCTTCCGCCTCAACACGTCCCTCTCAGACGACACCCAGTCACGCACCCTCCGCCAGCTCGGGAAGCCCCTGGGCGCGACTTTCTTAGGCATCAGCATCATCATTCTGTTCCTCGGGTACCGCCGCTTCACTGAGAGCCAGCGGTGGGTCATAGAGGGCAAGTTCCCGGCGAGCCGCGGCGTCGTACTTCTCGTGTCGTTTTTGGCGTTCGCGTTGACAGTCGCCAGTCTTGTGGTTGTTGTTATAGTGCATCCGAGGGAGAAGGAGCTGTAAGGGGGCATGTGTGCGAATATAAAGGATGTCAAACTGGAGTTGTCCTCGGGATGGTTCTACCACAAGCTTTGCCTTGCCCTTTATATACGGGAAGCGCGTGGGGGTTAGTGGCGCGGAGGCCTTGTCGTTGGGCTGATCGCGCGGGGGTTGATGAGCATGGTTATCACGATTGGATACGCGGCGTGGGCGGCGTGTGTTCTGACTATGATTGGAACAGATACATTCGTAATAGCGTGGAATATGTTAAAACCATATTCAAACACCATACAAGTAAGAAACGACAAATCCTGCGTATCTAGAAGATGCACACGTCCCGGCTGGTCGTCGACATGGTTGTCAAGTCTCGCAGCCAGATGAAAATAAAAGCAGCTTACACATGCATTTTCTGTGCGAACTAGACAAGCTTTCCCACGTCACCAAGACCTCCCACTCCCACCCCACGTCAATATACAAACACTCCAAAAACCGACACCAACTGCTATCCCACTTTATCGCAACACAAAGGGGAGGAATTTCTGCTAACCTCACAGGGCTTGATCAGGTCAGCCACAAACATGCCGCCCAAATACACCATCCGCGCCTTCGCGAAAACCCAGCTCACCCTCCTCAAGCAAGAGCAAGACGCCGAGATTGCAGATTCCACCTCCCTCATCGCCGCCCACAGCCCTACAGCCCTCCAACGCGCCGGCCTAGCAATCACGAACCTGGTCATTAACTCACAGCGAACAGGGCTCGGCGGCAAGACCGTGCTTGAGCTGGGGCCTGACGCTGCGACGGGGGGTGAGCTGGGGGAGCATGGCGTCCGGACGGGGGACGTGGTGCTCGTGGCGGGGCAGCCGGGGGGCTCGGCGAAGAAGAGGGAAGTGAGGGAGTTGGAGGAGAAGGGGGCTAGGGGGGTTGTGACGAGAGTCGGGAAAGGGGCCGTGTGGGTTGCGGCTGAAGAGGGGAAGGAAGAGGCACCGTCGGGGAGGGTCTGGGTTGTCAAAGTTGCGGATGATGTGACATACAAGAGGTGGGTTGAGCTGTCTACCTGTTCCATCTGGCTCTAATGTTGGGCGTCAATGAGCTGTCACGGGGGAATAACGGATCAAGGGTTAGCTGACGGCTCGGCCAGGAGCCTGTCAAGCGGTATCAAAGCTGACAACTCTACAGAATGGTCCAGACCATGGAAAAGCTCGAGAAAATGGAGGAATTCGAGTACACCAACCTCATCAGGGTTCTATTTGGCCTCTCCTCCCCGAGCCCTGTTCCCGAAGCTCCTGATGATGACCCGACCGTCGGGAAGATCGAGTGGACGGACCCGACGCTGAACGACTCTCAAAAGGACGCTATCCGTTTCGCCCTCTCATCACGAGAGATAGCTCTCATCCACGGCCCCCCCGGTGTAACTTAACTCCCTCAATACTCCGGACCCTGATACCCTCACTAACACGTAATCCTAGACCGGAAAAACTCACACCCTTATAGAACTCATCCTCCAGCTCGCCGCCCGCAACCTCCGCATCCTTGTATGTGGCCCCTCCAACATCTCCGTCGACAACATCGTAGAGCGCCTCTCCCCGCACAAGCTCCCCCTACTCCGCCTCGGCCACCCCGCCCGGCTCCTCCCCTCCGTCCTCAACCATTCTCTAGATGTCCTGACCCGCACCTCCGACGCCGGCGCCATCGTCGGCGACGTCCGTGCCGAAATGGACGCCAAGCAGGAGTCGGTGAGAAAGGCAAAAGGCGGTAGGGAGAGGAAGGGAATCTATAGTGAGCTGAAAGAGCTGAGGAAGGAGTACAGGGAGAGGGAGAGAAAGTGCGTTGGCGACCTTGTTCGCGGTAGCAAGGTCGTGCTGGCGACACTACATGGCGCAGGCGGGTTCCAGCTCAGGAATGAGAAATTCGACGTCGTTCTCATCGATGAGGCGAGCCAGGCGCTGGAGGCACAATGCTGGGTGCCCCTGATCTCAGCCAAGAAGGTTGTCCTCGCCGGTGATCACTTACAGTTGCCCCCAACTATCAAGTCTCTCAACTCCAAGACCAAGGCAAAGAAAAGTGGGGCCTCTAATGATGAGGCGCTCGTGTCGGGTATCACGTTGGAGACCACACTCTTCGACCGCCTCCTGTCGCTTCACGGACAGAAGATCAAGCGGATGCTCACGACGCAGTACCGGATGCATGATCAAATCATGCTCTTCTCCTCCAATGAGCTCTACGAGGGGAAGCTGGTCGCCGCCGAGTCTGTCGGGTGCAAGCTACTCACGGACTTGCCATACGAGGTTGAGGACAATGAGAATACCACGGAGCCGGTGGTGTTCATAGACACACAGGGCGGTGACTTCCCAGAGAAGAACGAAGATGATACGCCGAAACGGGGTCTCCACAGCGAGAGCAAGAGTAATGAGATGGAAGCGGCACTTGTGAGGCAGCACGTCCGTGACCTGGTAGAATCGGGAGTCAAGCCCGAGGACATTGCGGTTGTGACACCCTATAACGCCCAGGTAGGTGTCCCCTAGTGCACCCATGCTCCTCCCTAATTGTATTTTCAGGGAGACCGCTAACCATCCGTAGCTGGGCCTACTCGCGCCTCTCAAGGAACGCTACCCCGGCATTGAACTCGGAAGTGTCGATGGCTTCCAGGGCCGTGAGAAGGCAGCCGTAGTACTCAGTCTCGTCAGGAGCAATACGGAAGGCGACGTGGGCTTCCTCGGAGAGAAGCGGAGGCTCAACGGTAAGCATTGCACTCACCGGCCATCCCTCCGGAACAAGTGTTCCTGGGACGAGACTAATGAGAAACAGTGGCCATGACGAGGCCGAAGCATTCTCTCACGGTGATAGGGGATTCCGAAACCGTGAGAAGGTGAGTTCTACCCGTTTCGATAAACCCCGATGCTCCCCATCGCCTCCTGCACAAGGATCCCTGTGGTTATCAAAATCATGCGGAATGCCCCGTGGATGGCACGCAGGGCTGATCGCCCCGGAAGATGTCGTTGGTTCCTGCGTTGTTTCGACTCGTCCCGGAATGTTTTAGCATTGAGGACACTGCGCCCAACCCTCCTCTACACCCGGCACCCCTCTCCGCCCGTCGGGGTCATTCAATCCAACACCCGTGACTTAAGACTGCGCATTTGATGAGATCTAACGCGGTTAAAATAGGGGAGGAGCGTTTCTCAAAAAATGGATGGACTTTCTTGAGGACAACGCCGACTTGCGATACCCCGATATTTCGGGCCTGCCGCAGGACATCTGAGATCTCCGCGGATTCGAAAACGGTGTGTAATCATAGCAATCATAGCACCTTAGACCCTCTATATTCGCTTGAGACGATCTGAACGACCGGGACCGAAGATCCGACTCGCTCGTCCCTCGTTCGATCCATTTAGCCTCGTCCCGTGTAGCAAGCGCCGGGCCCCCTTCGGAGATCTCAAAGGTTCACGCCCTTCTAGATTCGCGACCCACGTTTGGCCTAGCGATGAACCAGGTTCCTGAGCCGGGCGGCCGAACCGGGTAAGAGTTGTGAGCTTGCTCACCCTCGGCGCCGTGCCTTGCAGCTGTTGCAGGTGCGGGGTAGCATGTCACATTAAGTAAAGGAAGAACACGGGAGTGGCATCGGACGAAACCAGACCCTCTGTCCAAGTTTCAGGTTCTTCGTGGAATTCCACCTCAAGAGGCCTCGAACCCTGTCGCCGACAAGAGGGCCAATGCCATCCCTGCAGGCCCTGCAATGGGGCCACACCGCTGCCATGATTCTTCTCCACCACGGTTATCTTGCCCCCTTTTTCTGTCGCCCCTGCTTCGATTGAGCTCGGCAGACGAGGCTTTGACACCGCGATGCGACGCCCAAGGACGAATCTACGTACTCGAACGTTTCTGATACGTCATAAACCCGCCCGAGTGTGGGTGCTTTGACCTCGCCTCGGGCGTCGAATGGAACGGTTGCATCGCCAAGGGAGCATCAGAGTGGTCACGAGCAAACAGCCCTAACTTTCACATCTTCAAACATGGTTACCGTGCTCCGTTCCTGCAGAGTTAGCCGATGTCGCGTTTCTTTTTTGCCAAACTTCGCATGCCCCTTGCGCGCATTCTTGCCGCGCACAAGGCGCCGATTTGGGATGTTTTCCGTCATCAGCCAATGCGCCGTGATTTCCAGTATTCTTGGAACGAAAGTCATTTGAGTCACAATCGGGAGAAAGGGGCAAAATCAACAAGAAGAAATTCCACCTCTCCGTTGTGGAACCGGATAGGAACGCCTCTTGCAAGGTTTCCACGACTTGCAGACCGAGCACGGGCAGCTTTCCTCAGGCTCTCCCGACCACCGATAGATACTTCCTCGCTCTCCGAGCGCAAGGAGATCGCCGGCTTCAGATTCGACAGCCGACAATCATACCCCAACTGCAGTTTTAGGAGCGAGAGCCGGACACGCGAGCCACATATACAAAATAATAAACAAACCAAACGCGTGGTGTGAGTTGACTGAATTGATGCGAGTAAATGCGGAGATGGATAGTTGGTACAGCTGGCGAGCTGCAGCGTTAGTGGGGTTGGCGAAGGGGTGGGCACTCATGTTAGTCGGCGTGTTACTTGACATGCTCACCGGGCTCACCGAAAAACCAGCACGGCGAATATCTTTCTGCAAAGCGTCGTTGTCACAGCGGATACCGAAAGACAAAAGTCGTAGGAGCAAATAGGCTAGATGGGTTGCGCACTCAACCGTAGCCGGCGTGGTTTGGGGATTCATATCATGGTGTACGATAACAGCCGCATGAAGTCAATCGGCGGATATTATCCAACTTTGTACGCTTTGGGTAACGTGCCCAACGAGGAGGACCCCGTGGCACGTGTCCGCTGTCACAACATATCGGGCGCATTTGTTGCGCATTAACCGCGGCAATGAGAGGTGGATGGAACTGATTGACTGTGGTCGGTCTATTTGGGTTGGGGTTGAGGGTGGACCTGAGGGTCATTCGCCATCAATCTTAACACGGCTGTTCTGGCAAAATATTGCCGGGGGTCGCAATTGTGTCAACCTTCTCGATTCAGTTGTGGCGATTGGTCATGGGAAGGGGGCTTTCCGGGTATAATTGCCTCTAGTATCACCTGCAATATGAAGGTGCAGCATCTCGCGGATTTATTGGGACGACACAGATGCAAGCCTCCATCCAATGCCACCGACAGCTCTTGCTCCGCCTTGGCTCACCCTGCACGACCTCATCCGCCAGCCTGCAGAAGGCGTTAACTGTTGCTGGTCGAATAGGGTCGGCACAATGCCTCTGTGAGAGGCATTCCGAAACGAGCACCGTGAAGCTGCTCTGCAGCGTGACTTCTAGAGCACCACAGCCGTCGGGTCTCCCGTGTAAGTTGACCAACGGTCTCGTGCACAAGGTTTCCGTGGATAGACGAAAGGCTACCAAGCAAGGCTGGGAGAATTGCCACTTATGCAGACGGGTGTTCCAGGCGAAGAGTGGTGTGTGCTTGCAGTGTGGCGATTTATATCGGCCTTCGCTGATGGAGCCTGCAAAGCCTCCCTGCTTTGACATGGACGATAGAAGTACGTCCTCCTAAGGACTTCAGGGTGCTGGGAGACGGCAGGGACATACCTCATACGCAGCGGTCAAGGGAGTCGCCCACCGAGCCTGCTGCATGCTCCAGCCCTCGCAGCGGAATTTGCATCCCGACGGTTGCTCTTTCCAGCGTTGCCACTGATGTCGGCGTCTTCCCCCCTTCTTTCTTTTTCTGCGGTGCATGTACCAGCATGCAGAACAAGGACACTCGCGACTGGTTGGGCGGGAGCACTTTCCCGGTGAAATTTCCGAAAGTCTTCGGGACACCACTGGGGTGTACCGATCATACCAGTGGGCCATGACAAGATAGGTAATTGTGGCAGTATCTCAAACTCGATGAGCACCGATTGCTGCTCTGCGCTTTTACCGTCAGCATCGGACCTTGGGTCGGTCGGGACACTTCCAGCGCCATGGATTCACCAAGGGCGGACACCGCCCCTGACCCTTGTGGGAACCAAGGCTGCCCCTGTAATATCATCCTCAGCTTGGACCTTGTGCTGCTTTACCGTTTTAAGTATCATTCAGGATCGGTTTCCTCGGATAGTGACATGGCCTCCGCACCCCGCAGCAAAGACGGTCTGTGCTCGCCATGCGCCAGGCCAGACTCTATCCTCGGCTCACCCAAAACAGTTGCTGGAAAACGAGCCGGAACAGCGGGTTACAAGAAGGCGCGGGCCAAGACTGGAGAGCATTGAGCGAGTTCAGTCCCAGAGATTCGGACCCTCTAATATAACGCGACAGGAGTATAGGGTATTCAATATTAACTCCGTGCCCCGGCTCATATTCTTGCCACCCTTGAACAATGCCCCTCGACCTTGCGTGCCAAATATGGTGGGGCCAAGACTCTTTTGGGAGGATATCACGGTTAATTCAAAGGTGGCTCATCAGCCCGCCGTCACGGACTTGGCATCGGGCGAGTCGCAGGTTATGGGTGCCAATGCGGCTTCTGTTGCAGATGCAGAGTACCAAAGGAGAAGATTTGAAGCCACGTGCCGAACTTGAGATGGCGATATGGAGAAAACGTATTACTTGGAAGCTCAGAGTTGCGACAAGCCCAATTGAGACTCGAGAAGTGTGCCTGCAGAAATATGGCTGTACCAGACTTCAGCCTTCATCCGGTCTTAGACGTCCCAGGGAAGGGTCCAATGGAGATAGTTCGCATGGAAATGCATTGTTATGCTTTCCACTTCATAGTTGACCCAAAAAAAAAAAATCCAAGAAAAAGCCCCTACCTCCGGCGGCTCGTCGGGAAGTACGCGGCATTGACTTTACGGAGTACGATTTCAGGTTTCGACTACTGCAGGCAGCTGCACTGGGGAATGGCTCTCGAAATGGAAGGATCCACGGGCCTCATGAACTTCGTGTCAGAGACAAGACGGACACATTGATGTCCCAGAATGCTGGGCCGGAAAATGGCAATGCTGCGATTTCAATACGCTAGACGCTATATCCTAGTCCGTGCCTCAAGCCAGTGTTCTTGTTTCCTTTCGAGTCAACATACAGAACGTGTATGCTTAACCCAGCGTTCTCGGGAGCTCACGACGCTCCGAATGCACCTTCTCCGAACAGGGTCGCAGTAGAAGGACCCACACTCATGTTGGCATTCCCCACCTCCTACCCGTCATTTCTACCACACCCCGAAGCTCGCAGTCCCCCACCCCTACCCTGGTCCATCTTACCCCATACGGCAGAAATTGTCCCTCGAAGTCCCGCTGTTACCCCCTTCTTCCTGCTTCGTAAACTCTCACAAGGTGGAATCATAAATGCCGCTACAACACGACTCGCGTGGCCCCTCTCCGACAGGCTAGTCTTCTTCTGGGTCTCCATTATTGAATGCTCCGTTGTATGGGGCGGTGCCGCGTGGGCGACATCCCTGCCACCGACAAGCGCGGACGCTCCACGTCGAGCCTTCTCGTGCATGACGCCAGACATTAGTACATCATTGGCGGCCGTCCCCAACTCCTCCCATGTGTTTCACGGGGGTATCCAGAAACCTGCTATTCTTCCTCCCGGGCGGTCGCTTTCGTGTTTTCCCTCTTTGCCCTGCTGGCGAAGTGCAAACCGTCACTTTCCGCCCTCCCTTTGTCTTCGCTTCCTCGTCTCCCATTCTTTTTGTGTTCTTTCTTTTTTCAGAACTGCGTGCTGTGGCCGTGATTCCAGTCTTCTATCATCCCTTAGTCTCCCCGCAAGCTTAGTGTCCTGCGAGACTTGGCTCTCCGTGTCTCTGCACCAGGGACTTAGCCTGCAGCGGTGTCGATAGCCGGAAGCTGGTAATGTCAGCCACGCCACCCTCCATTATTCAACTCTTTCCTCTCCGTCTCTCCTTGGGCCTTCTTCCCTTTCTGTCCTTTCTCTAGCCCATTTTCTTTGCATTCTTCATCCTTCAGTTTAGTATACTTCCTATCCCAAGACTCGAATCCGCCGAACCAAACGTTCCCCATCCATCGGCGTCACGGTACCGCGTTTTGGTCTAGACGGCTTCCGTCTTAGTGGACGACACTCTCCGTCTGATACACCGACACGCTTCCGAACTGTGGTTCTTAGTCCATCCACCACTACGAGAGAAAATCATGACCCAGGACTGAAGCATTGACTTCTATTTGCCTTGGTGTAGATCTCGAAGGCGGCGGCCTTTGGGCTTTAAGGCGCGGCCCGGCTTGCCACTACGTCCATCCCAAGGATGCCAGTCATGGTCCATGGCTCATCATAGACGTTGCGCAATATCAATCGCCTCCCCCACCGCGACCTTTTTACTTTGTTCACTCCCTCGCCGTTTCACAGTACGCTCGTGCCTCTTGACGGTCAGACTTGGGCTTTGCCTGCAACGCTAGTTAGCCCGTATCTCGCTCTCGATGAAAGCTGGGCTGTGGAAGTCTGCTACGGGCTCTGGCCGCCAGCAGATGGGCCAGTCTATCCGCGGCAAAATATCCAATCCGATTCCGATTCCGAACGCTGGCGACGAGGCCTTCAACCCGCAGAACCCGGGTCCCACCGCGCCGAAACCACATGTTCTAGATGACGGAGCCTCTGTCTCGCGTCACCCGTCAAGGCCACCCCGCCACCATCACAATAATACCGCGTCTTCGTCCACCCTGCCACATACTGCTCTCCCTGCCGCCACCAACAACGCTCTCAACACTGAAGACGGTCAGAATAGTGGCTCGAACAACAGTCTGCCAATGTCTGCAGCCACGGCGGGGTCCTCCGTGCCAAGCGCCGTGTCGGGCTCCGCAAGGAACTCCCCACAACGAAGGACGAACCAATCCAGCCAGATGCGCTATTCGGCTATCAGCGCGTCGTCTCAAAGGACGGGTGACGCAGGCAGTAAGGAACTTCCGCAGCGCAAAAAATCTACTATACGTGGCGCGCTCAGCAAGCTTTTCGGGCGCAAGAAGAAAGGAAAGAGTCAAGGGTCCAGCGTCCCTGAGCACAGTTCAGGAACAACCTCTGTGCAACACCGAAGTGTAAGTCTTGAGTCTGTCCACCCACAATTATGGGATTTAGTTAGCTAGGTTCAGCTCCCAAGGGTTATTCCGGTTCCGCAGAACTGACATGGTCGGCCTAGGACCTTTCCGCCCTCACTAGGGTCGCCCAAGACGTCGAGCCGAAACGGTCTGCGTCATTGCCCATTACCGAATATGATAGGGCCCTTCGCTCTCACTCCGTCGGCCCCGGCGATATAACAGCAATAGAGAGCGCGCGGAATTCCCTCCACACAGACTACAACTTTACGAGACGGCGTGCCGCCACGACGAGTACCCAGTTCCTCCCGTTTGGCCGTGTGAAAGATGATGAGCTCGCCGGGCTCTCTCCCAGACCAGCCAGCACCCATGCGCGTAGCAGTAGGATCCTAGACGACCCTAGCGAGATCGGGAGGGCAGTCACAAGCGACCTTTGTGGGCTGCGAAGACGGTCTAGAAGCCTGTCTGGCCTGGATGGTATAGGGGATGGTAAAATTGCAGGTTTTCGCCGGCGAAGCGACGAGATCCGGTACTGGAGAGAAAGCTATGGCCCGGGTGTTGCGTCACCGCTTTCTTCAAACGTCCCTGAAGCGGATGACATTGGCCCCGGGGCAGTCGAATCTCCAGCTGATGCTGCATCTGCTGAGAGACCGCAGTCTCCCCCGGAGCCATTCCACTTCGGGTCAGTAGCAACGATGAACGCGATGGCCGGAATGAAGATTACCCAAGCTGCCAACCTCGATGATCGGCTAGGGGCCTTGGAGGCTAGGATGCGGCGCATGGAGATCCTTGTCTCCCGCCTCCGCGACGCGGTCCCTGAACCGGCCGAGTCGCCAGTATTGGGCCGTCCACCAATCCGACCGGTTCCAACAGCCTCCGATGCAACCCTTGCATACGCGAGCAGTGCGACACCCACAGATCCTCCTCTCTTCTACCACACAGAATCCCGGGATGCGGGAGCATCTGGGGCGTACACCCACTCTCGTCCTTCGGAAGACACACAGTGGTCCATTGACGAAGCATCGACCTTCAAAGGGGCGCTCCGTCCGCCACCCGGAGCTCACTCTAGACGGCCAAACTCTCCTTCCACCATCCGCGGTGCCGCCAGCCTCCCGGCGCTATCAAAGGAAGCGAACGGCCCGTTTACGACGGATCACTACACGACTGTCCTAGCGCTACTCGAAACGGAGCGCTCCACTAGGCGTACACTGGAGGCTCACGTTAAAAAGTTGAGCCGTACTGTGGATGCACTGACGAGACAGCCCGGGGCTGGCACGATGCTTAACCCACCTCCAACGGCGAGGTCCTTTGGGGGCCACTCTGCATTTGATGACGATACGACTGACGACGGCGGATCGGACAAAGACACCCCTAAGCGGAGGTCAGCGAGGCATGAGGACTCAGGCATAGCGCCGGGCCTAGAGGATACGGACGAAGAGAATCCATCTGAGTCGTTTGCGACACCGCGGGAAGAGAGAACACTTGGGTTTGGGGCTTTCGGCGAGGAGCTGTGGGAGGATGACGACGACGGTAACAGGAAGAAGGCGGCGCGGACACTGTCTTTGAGTCAGTTAACTGTCGCCAAGGGACAGCAGCAGATTTAACCGAGAGGAGGAGCCGTATGTGCCTCTCTTGGGAGTGCTTTCTTCTCTTCTCGTGGCTTTACGACACCCGGCAAAGGACAGGGACGATCTTCAGCATCGGCATGAGCGTTTTTATTTGCAGCATCGCGTGTATTAGTACGGTTGTTTCCTTCAGCTCTATCTTTCCAGCATTTGGCCATTTGCGTTTTGATTATATTTTGGCGATTGTGAATTTGGCAGGCGAGCTGGGTCCTCGAGGTCCACCCATGCGAATTGGTGCTTGGCCGGGGTCGAGTCTTCTTGAGGGGAGCCACCCTTTTTGTACAACAGTTTCTATATTATCTTGATGAGCGAGATGAAACAATCAATCATACTTGGGTAAACATTAATATCCCCACTTGAATTAGGCCGTTCCCGTTTTCGGGTACGATGCCATTGAGTGTGGCTTTCTGGGAGAGATAGCGCCTCAACAGGCTTTACCACGCTTCAACAATTCCTCTTCTAGCACCTAGACGCAGCGTTGAATGGACGCGTATTTGAGCAGGCAGAAGCACTGGTTGCAACCTCGCAGCCCATCAGATGTCGGTGAGAGACATGGGCGGTGCACGAGGAGTCCGTGCCGTGTGGGTGTGTGGGCGAGTGAGTGGGTGTGTAGGTGAGGGCGTAAGTGTCAGCTGGATTTGGCTGCTACTCGAGCACATTACCGATATAATTGTATGCCCACATATTCGGAGGCAGTAGTAGAGAGCTTTAGGGTGCTAACGGTTCCTGCGGATCTGTATATATACGGACTATTTAAGGGTCTCTCCGGGTTGTGGGCCTTTTGTGTGTCACGCTAGGCCTACCTATGGTGGCGTCTGTTGTGAGACGGCTAACATGGCGGCTGCTACGTCATAGGGGCCTTGCAGAAAGAAACCTGGCGGGGGAACAGGCGCCAACTGGCGAGCAAACGAGCAACTAGGGATAACGCTACACCCAACCGGGCGAGTCTTGAGTGGTTGACAATGGCCCTATTGGTCTAGTGCCTGCAACAGTCATAAAGAAGGCGCCAGAGATGGGAGCTTTGTTGACGAACGTGTCGACTTGCGTCGACTTGTGGAATGCAGGAAGTGAAGTGACACGAACAAAAGAGCGTGGGGTCGTGTTGCGCCGTGGAAGGAAGGAGGGCTGAGATAAAACAAAATGGGTGGATGCCAACATGCATGAAGAGAGGCAAATAACATGAAGTCCTTGCAGGCTCGAGAGATGGGATATGACAGATCTGGCAAAGTTCCGCCATCGCTGCATTGTGGGCTAAGCTCGCCACACCGTGTCGTCACTGGTCACTGGTCCCGCCCAGTCATGCCTGCCGCACCCACCCCGCCCTGCGCTGATCTTCTGAGGGGTTCAGGCTCCTTTGTTCCCCCTCCCCCCCTCCTTCCAGCAGAGGACACCGCCATCCCACACAGCCAGATGGGGTTGGCATGGTACCGCAATCTGCTCACCGCACTCACCCATCGAAACATGCTCATTCCATCGCGTCGCTCCGTCATTATCTCTTTTCCATCATCCCTTTCGATCTGATAGATTGCTCTCCACCCCTCGCTTCCCACCCCCTCCACTCATTATTGCCCCGCGCCATCGACTAACACCAGCGGCCCTTGATCGACGCGTCCCCCAACATAGTGAGAAAGGTGGGGGTTCCGGCTATCGGACGACCTTCCAGGGCACTCGTACAAGACACCGCCTCGCCCAACTGTCAGCGCCTGAGGCTTCATCGCTTCTCATCATCACACATCCGTCGTTGGCTCCGGACTGGCCTTTCGACCCATTTGCTGGCTAGTGGATATTGGTCCGGCCGAAATAACTGATTCCGAAAACGAATAAGAACGCACTGTCACAACCTACGCCATGGATGGACGGTCGCAACCCTGGCAGGGACGCCTGGTGACGTCCTCGTCGGCACCTTCTCACCAGGCCCGAAACGACGGTTCGTTTGTCCTGCCTCTCCTCCTACATGCCGTGTAGAACTAACCGAACGAACTTACAGAATCCTGGGTCGAGATCGCCTCGCAACCCTCCTCATCCTCCCTTTCCTCCATCGATGACGAGATCGTAACCACAGGCCTCCGCGTTGCCGGCTCCTACCCCCCCCGCAGGCGTCGCACCTACCCCGCCCGCAACTCCTACCCACTCGTCAATCCGCCGCCCCAGGCTGGTGGCGCGAGTAGTCAAGAGGAGTACGAAGCGAGTGGGAGCGAAGACGACCGGGCCCTCGCTAGCTCGGCAGAGAACTCCCCTCCTACGCAAGTCCCGGCCTTGTCTCGTTTCGAGGCGCCCGTAGACTCGGACACGGATTCAGAGGAGGACGACGACGAGAATTCTACCGCTCTGGGAACCAGGGGCACAGGAGACTACGTCTTTCGCCCTGAGCCAAACGCCTTCTCTAACCCGCCGAGCGCCGTCTCTAGGAGGCGGTCCTCTGCCGCGATCTCTAGCGTACCGAACAGACCGGCGATGTCACACCGTTCGCAGACGCGGGTGCCCCACCAGCCTGACTACATGTCCCCCGCGTACCAAGCCGACAACGACGCCGCACTGCGAGCGTCCCTCACAACCCTGCTATCCTGTGCGGCCGCAGCACGGGGCCTGAACAAGAACAAGGAGGAGGAGAGGCACGGGCTGAGCCCCGGCGCGCCGGCTGGCACCAGCAACCAGCCGATGGAGCTCCGGCTCGTTCCTGAGTCGGAGCTGGTGAATGAGAGCCCGCAACAAGCCCAGGCAGCGAGTGCGTCACCCCGTCCTCAGAGCGACTCGCCCTCTCCCGCAAGGTCCTCTTCTCGGTCGAGTAAATCCAAGCGCGGCGCCACGGCGCTCCGGGGCACGCGGGCGAGCAAGAAGAAGAAGACTGCCACAGAGGAGACTACTCTCATAAGCCCCACGCTCATGACATGGGTGGTATCCACCGGCGTGGTAGTCCTTGTCTCGGTTATCGGATTCGGGGCGGGCTATGTCATTGGGCGGGAAGTGGGCAGGCAGGAGATGCTGGGCGGATCAGCAGGGATGAGTACCTCGGACTCGGGCTGCGGGAGGGAGGTGATGAGATCTTCGGTTAAGAGGTTGAAGCTCGGAAGTATTGGCAAGACGGCTGTGATGTCGTAGGGTGGGAGACTTACCCAAGTCATACATTACGGGAAACTGGTGTTCACGAAGGAAAGACCCGGAATTCGCACGACAGGTGGCGCTTCTTTTTGGAGTTTGGGGGGGCGTTAGGGTTGATGCATGGATGTCTTAATGACGGGGCTTGATACCTACCTTCTTTCACGTTTCTTTTGTCCCTAGCCGGGATGCTCACGACAGTACGGAAATGGCAAGGGGAATCTAACTGATATCGCTATGGGCTTGACTTCGTAGCGGATTAACTAACCTAGTTAACTGCCTTCCCCACGTTTTATGCACGTCTACGCGGGGGATCTGGAGGTATAGTGGTTTAGGTGATTAGGACTGATTCGGTGCTGAGTATATACACTGATATCCAATGTGTGGAGACATGCCCCCGCGGAGTTCTCGGCGAAGGGTCTCTTGCTTGACTGCACAACCTAGTGCCTTCTCATAACCCTCGCGGCTTAGGCATAATATAAGCCTGTTATCAACTCCCGGATCCTCCGACAGATCCTCCCACCCTTCCTTGCCAACATCTACCCGCTCAGCGCACCTAGATCAAGCGGGACACTGCTTCCCCTCCCAGCCCTATACTTCCTAGAACCCCCAACAAATGACCGCGGTGGTGGCAGGTCCTTCTCGTCCTTGAATTTCCAACGATCATCATTCACGACGATCCTCCCTCCTACAGAGTTAGAATTGGAGAGAGCGCCGGGGCTAGGCGACGTGAGGCCCTTGGTCGGGCTCGGGCTCTTGGTCCCATTAGGACCGAGAGTGAAGGAGCTGGGGTCGAGCATCGACGCACGGAGTGCTGTGGGCGCATTGGAGCGCGGCGGAGGGGATGACGCCGTGGACGATGATCGGGCGGGCGCCACAGCTGGGGCAGACTGGCCTGCTGCCCGGATGGCCGCTTGCACTGCTAGACTTGGCGTTGCACCTGTCCCTGGGGGCGAAGTCGCTGGCGGGGGAGGAGGCGGAGGAGGAGGAGCGGATGGAGAGCTTCCTGATGAAGGGGGAGGCGGAGGAGGCGGAGGAGGCGGAGGAGCGGATGGGGACGATGTAGATGGAGGAGGAGGGGGAGGCGGTGGGGGGGCAGCAGGAGACGATGTCGATGGGGGTGGAGGAGGTGGTGGTGGTGC
>JAMBUN010000148.1:0-42959 GCA_030271035.1 Microascus cirrosus
TGACGCTCATCGTGGGGAGGGCGGTGGCGGGGGTGGGAGGCGCGGGAATCTTCTCAGGAGCGTTCACGGTGTTGGCGTATAGTGTTCCTTTGGAGAAGAGGCCTGTTTATACAGGGGCTATAAGTGAGTTGCCGTCAGCTTGTGCAATATAGTTTGACTGGGGGGAGAAGAGAAAGCGAAGGTGCTAACAGGATGCAGGTAGCGTCTGGGGCATATCCAACGTGGCAGGACCCCTCCTAGGAGGTTTCTTCACGGACAAGGTCAGCTGGAGATGGTGTTTCTTCATCAACCTCCCCATTGTACGTCAACTCTCCCCGCATCTAGAGCTCAGACTAACCCCTGGCCTCCTAGGGCGCCATAACAATTCTCGTCATCCTCCTCCTCTTCCCAGACCCCCACCGCCCGCGCACGCCTCTTTCCTGGCCCCAACATCTCCTCCGCCTAGACCCTCTCGGCACCCTCCTCTTCACTCCCTCCATAGTAACCCTCCTCCTCGCGCTACAACAAGGCGGTTCGACGCACCCCTGGACCTCCACTTCCATCCTCTCCCTTCTCGCCGGTTCGGCGGTCCTCCTCCTCCTTTTTCTTTACCTGCAACACCGGCTGGGAGACCACGCCACCGTGCCGCCGCGGATCTTTCGCCAGAGGAACGTCTGGACGGCGGGCTTCTTTGCGCTGTGCCTCGGCGCGGCATTCATTCTCTCAATGTACTTCCTCCCTCTGTGGTTCCAGATGGTGAAAGGCTCTTCCGCCGTCTCCTCTGGGCTCTCGAACCTCCCGCTTCTCATCTCAGTGGTGGTAGTGTCCCTTCTTGCGGGCGGGCTGGTGACCTTCTGGGGCCAATACGCGCCCTTCATGCTCCTCTCTACCCTCCTCATGAGTCTAGGCTACGGCCTCTCCACGACCCTCAAACCCCACAGCCCTCCCGCCGCCTGGATAGGCTACCAGCTTCTCGCAGGCACAGGCGTCGGCTTCGGCCTACAGCAGCCCCTCATGGCCGTCCAGGCCGTGCTCCCCCTCCGCGATGTCCCCACCGGCACCGCCATAGTAGTCTTCCTCCAGACACTAGGCGGCGCCGTCTCGGTCTCGGCGGGCCAAGCCGTCTTCTCCAACACCGTCATGCGCTCCGCAAAGGGGATTCCCGGTATCGACGCTAAGCAAATACTAGAGATGGGAGCGGGAATGGGGGGAGTGGTGGAGGGTGAGATGGTGGGTATTTATAACGAGGGAATCATGAAGGCGTTTTGGGTGTGTGCGTTTGCGGCGGCGGGGACGGTTTTGGGGAGCGGGCTTGTGCAGTGGAGGAGCGTCAAGGCCAGAAGAGTGTCGAGCTGCGCTTAGATTGTGGTGTTCTTTCCGTTTCGTGTACATGGCTGGTGTAGGTGTGTAAAAGTGTTTATAGGGTGCTTTTTGTATAGCACTTACACGAAGATTGACTGGACACAAAGTTATCCGAATCTCGAGCCGAGAACAAGATTTGCGTTTCAATCTCCCAACTAGTTCTTGGTCTTTGCTGGCATGTACCTAGATCCTTACAAAGAGTGTTTGTCACCCGAGTATAAAGGTGAGGTGCTGTGGTGAGGAAAGAACGTAGCTTCTGGTGTGCCTGCGTAGCATCACTTGGCGGCCGGCAATGGACGGGCGCTCCCACTTGTGACGTAGACCCGCAAAACAACTTCCCCAACGCCGTTCCGGAGCATCCGGATTTTCCAGAATCCCCTCTCTCCCTCCTCCAACTTGGGATTTAATTGTCCCCCGAGGAGAGTGGTAACAAATACCCCCTCCACCCTTTCTCTTGCTTTCTTTTGCTTGACACATCCCATATGTGTGCTGCGGGCTGCATGCCGGCAAGGAGACAAGCTTTTCGACTGCCGGAGGGTGGTATTGTTGCCGCTGCACCCCGCTTCACAGCCACACTTCAATCCTCCTCAAGCAAACAAAATGTAGAGGTTCATTACTTTCTTCCCTACTTTATTCTAACGTCCCCTCATCTCCAATCTCTATTTCATGCTCTATACCCAATCACCCCCTCACTCGTGCCAAAACAAAAGCAGCATAAATTTCGTCCCCAAACTTTTTTCTTGTCTCAGCCCGTTTTCTACTTCCTCCTCGCGTTGTACTCCTCCCTGCTCAGAGGCTTCTCCCCGATCCCGTGCCGATTCCTAAAGAACAGGATCCCCTCGCCCTCGCCCTTGGCTCCCCTGCTCGGCTCCACCCACTGGCACATCCTCGCGCTCTTGTACATCGCCTTGATGAACCCCCAGGGCCCGTCCTTCGTGTCGGAGCGGTAGTGCTTGCCCATGACGGGCTTGATGGCCTCGGTGGCCTCGTCGGCGTTGTAGAATGGGATCGTCGAAACGTAGTGGTGTAGCACGTGCGTCTCGACGATGCCGTGCAAGAGGTGGCGGCCGATGAAGCCCATCTCGCGGTCGATCGTCGCCGCCGCACCGCGCACGAAGTTCCACGCATCGCCCGTGTAGTGCGGGAGCGACGGATCAGTATGCTGGAGGAAGGTGATAGCGACTGGAGGCCCGTTAGTATTTGGTCATATTTCCTTCCCCCACGGCAAAAAGGGCTAAAGCGGAAGGGAAAACTCACCCAGCCAGTGGTTGACCCACAAGTACGGCACAAAGTACCACACAGCCATATTCGACCACCCAAACGTCGTACCGAGGTAGTACAGCGCCGCGCCCGCCATCAGGATGCCCACGTCGCTCAGCGCGATCAGCTTCGCGTGCCGCGCGTCGTACAGCGGGCTCGCCGGATTGAAGTGGTTCACGCCGCCGAACCACCCGTTCCTCTTTCCCTTGCCGCGGCCCTCCCGCTGGTTCTCGTGGTTGTCGTGACCCGTCACGTTGGTAAGCAGGTAGTTCGGCCACCCGACGAGCTGCTGGCCGACCAGGTTGAGGAGCGTGTACAGCGGCGCCTCCTCAGTCAGCTCCGCGAGCTCGTGGGCGAGGCGGCCGATGCGGGTGGCGTGCTGCTCACGGGTGCGGGGGACGAAGACCATGTCGCGCTCCATGTTGCCAGTGGCTTTGTGGTGCGCCGAGTGCGAGAGCTTCCAGCTGAAGTAGGGCACCAGGAGCGCTGAGTGGAGCACGAAGCCCGTCGCATCATTGATCGTCTTGCTTGCCGAGAAGGCCTGGTGGCCGCACTCGTGCGCGATGACCCAGAGTCCCGTCCCGAAGAGGCCCTGCAGGAAGGTGTACAGACCCCAGAGCGCCGAGCGAGCGGGAAGGGACGGCACGTTCTCGGGCGTGACGTAGTTGTGGAAGAGGTAGAAGGTGGCCGCGAGGCAGACGATGTCGCGGGCAATATAGGCGTAGCCCTTGAGGGCGGAGCGCTCGAAGCAGTGCTTGGGGATGGCATCACGGATCTGCTTGATGGTGAAGTCAGGCGGCTCGAAGCGGTTACCGTAGAGGTCCGTCAGCTCGCCGTACTCGGCCTTGGCGGGGCCCTCGGCGGCCTCGGACGCGAGCGATGAGAGCGAGGTCGACGAGGCAGAGGGCCGGGGGGAGTCAAAGGGCGAGGCGGAGGCGGTAGGGGGTGCGGACGACTCCGAGTCCGGGGATATGGTGCGGCGGAGGTTGGGCTTGTTGCCCAGGGACGCCGAAGTGGTGGCCATTTCGAATTTGCGTGTCTTTGGCCGTCTCTCCCTTTTGGATTGGGTTGGTGAAAGGAGAGGAAGTTGCGAGAGAAAAGAGTCCGGCTCTCTTTGTGTGAGGTGAGGGCTCGAGGGAAGATTAGGGGGTGGGTGGGATCTCCCGGGCTGGAGTGGGACGGGACGGGGGTGTGGGGGGAGGAAGGGAGGGAGGAAAACGTGGGTGCGGATTCGGGGATGAAGGAAGGGAAACACAGGGCGAGGCTTTTATCAGCGGAGGGAGCTTTGAGAAGAGGGGGGTGGGTTTTAGGGGGCAAGGGAGGGGGGGGGAGGAGATATGCTTCTCTGTGCCGGCACAGAGTAGGAAGGGGCACTTTAAGTCGCATCAAGGTTGAGTACAGAGGAAAGGTACCTTCGATCTGGGCCCATTGCGCGCCCATGCGTTGAGGGGGAATTGCTCGAAAAGCTTGTATAAGTGAAGCCACAAGTCGCCGAGGAAGAGTACCTTGTCAACCGGTTACTCCGAAACTCTTCCTCACACTAACTATCCCGCCGTCTCGTCCTCGTCTTCCGTTTCGCCTTCTTCCTGCGCTCGGGTATGTTTCCTCTGTCGCCGCCATTTCTCGAACTTTTTTTTTTTCTCACTGCTAGTCGTTTCGTCGGGAATAGGGTCCAATCGCCGCAACTCTATCTTGAAGTAAAAGATACATATATTTTGTGCTCTATAATTGGAGGGTTCGAGGTTCTCTGTACGGGAGCCCCTTCCGGTGGGGCGTCCAGTTCCAAACTCATGCGGCAGCTGGCAGCTCAGAAGGGTTGGTTCAATGGGGGCATTGGAGGGTCGGACGCGCCCGCGACTGGTTGTTCTGGTGCTTGTCGGAAGTCTCCACGGCGCAGGGGTGCTTGCCACGGCAGGTGCTGGGTCTCCGATGCCAGTCCAGGAACGGGTTCTCCACCCCAGCCGTCTTTTTTTTTCCCTGGTCTGATTTTCAGGGCCGAACGACCTTTGTTGGGGTGGGGGTGGAGGCATCCCACCACAATTTTCAGAGATGGGGGCCCTTTCGAGATCTGACCACTAATGACCAAATTCTTCGTCCCAGGTCTAGATCTTTGAACAACTATCCCGGAAACGCCCGTTGATTTTGTGCAAGAAAGACAAGCTGTGGCAAGACGCGCTCACCGCCCCTTTCCAACAAGGCGGTCTCAAACATACGCACCGTCAAGCTGGAACGACGCATCCCTGGAGCGTCGTTTCCGCAGCTCGGAAGGAGCCTTTCTTGGCGGGGCGGGAGCGATGCTCAACAAAATTTCGCCCAGTGCGGGGCCCCAACAACTTCTAAAAGTGGCTCCAGAACCTTTTCATTTCTGCCATTTTGGCAGCTCTCGCCCGCCTAGCGCGGTACCTCGCTCCGAACCACCAATTGGGCAGGGTTACATGTACCCTCCAACTTTCCTTCGATTTTTCGAAGCTTCTTCTTTCCCGGCGCGTTTTCTGGCATGTGAAACTTGGTCGGGTTAGCAGCGCGGAGGGGGCGTGTGTATATGCCAGGGGCCCGCAAATCGTTATCGAACCACGGGCCTACGGAGCTTTTCCTTCCCTGGTCTCTCTTGGCCGAGGTATATGGGAGAGCCGAGTGTCCTGTTGGGCATTTCATATCAAGCATGTGGTCTTGACGGAAACCTTCTCCTCTGATCGGCGGGAGTTTCTTCCGCTCGGGGTCTTTCGGCGATCCCATGTGAGAGGCGGGGAACCGTGGCTTGCTGAAGATGCAACCGCTGATGACCTCCCGAGGAAACGCCTGCTACGTCTGGTGGCCCCGCCATCTGCCCCCTCGCCACTGGTCCGGGTGCGCCGCCACCCCGACGCCCCTTGGCGCCACACGTTGACATCTCCAGCACTGGCGAGTGAACGTCCTCGTACTGTCTTCGTACTCGTCTTCCTCCCCTTCGCCAGGTTATAGGCAACTTCTGCGTAGGAGGCTTGCGTCACGGGGTGTGCTGCATGTCTAAAGAGGAGCTGAGGCTTCGGCTTATGGTAGGATCCGCGGTGATCCTTCTCAGCTTTGGAACTTGCAGATGGGCGTCGGGGATCATCTTGGGAGTCATGTGTGTCTCTGCTGTGGGTATCAAAATGTGTTCCAAAGCCGTGTTGTGAGGAAGAGACATGATCCTGTCCAGGAGGATTCCGAGCGGGGTTGTGAGGCAGATGACCTCAACTCATTCTCGAATGGTCCAAGGGGTAGGCGAGTCTTGAGAGCGTATGAGCCAGTTGTAATCCGCCCATAGAGAAACCTCAGGTGTTCTGTCTGATGTCAACCTCGAACCGACGGCCAATCGCGGCGAAGCGATGGAACGCCTCCCCGATCGCTGAAGATGATTCGCACGGTTATCTATGAGGCCGATCGTCGTATGCGCCAAGGCCTTCCATTTGGGTCATGGAGAACCCCCCTCACTGTTGTGAGATGGCGAAATCAACCCTCCGAAAGACGCCGAGGGTGATCCCCACCTACTCGTCTCGTTCGGGGACATGGCGGCTGTGGGTTTGAAGATGACGGTCTCCGGACCACAATCTCGAGGGGAGATGCCCGTTCAACAACTTCGGTCTAGTGAAAAAGGCCACCAGTGTCGACGAGAGTCTTCGATGCCTCCAAGCATTCTACCCTGACTTGATACGAATCCCTCAAACCAACAGAACACCTTGAACATAAAAACGTGTATAAATCTTAACACGAAAACCATAAACGCCTACAGCTTTTTACCCTCCCCCACCATGCAGTACATCCCATCCCTAATCATATACCTCCTCCCTACTGAATAATCTCCTCGCTCTCCTCCAGCACCTCCTCCACAACCTCCTCAATAACCTTCTCCTCCGTGACGTCCAGCTCCAAGGTCTTGGCCTTCAGAAGCTCCGCAACAGGGTCCGCAGGCAGACCAAGGATCTCCCGCTCCTCCGCGACCTCCCGCGTAGTCTCATCCAGCCACGAGTACCACTCATCGAGCTGCTGCCTGCGCGCCTGCACCACCGCCAGGTCGGCCGACGCCCCGCGCTCCGCATCCTCCTGCTCGAAGATGCGCGAGTACTCGCGCAGTGTCTTGCGGATCTGCTTCTGCTCCTCCTTGGCGAGGAGGGTGGGGGGCCGCGGCCGCCATGCCCACTGCTTGAACTTCTCCAGGGGCTCCTCGCGGAGCTGCTCGCCCCGGAAGTCGTAGATGTGGTAACCATTCTCCATCTGTTAATGCGTTAGACAAGCTATCTAGTTAAAATTTCAAGTGAAAGGGAAACTCACCGCATGCTTCCAAGAGGAAGCCCACGTGGTGACAAATCTGCCCGACGGGTCCCACTCAACGTCAGTAACGCCGTAGTGGTCCGCCGTGTTCATCAGCTGCAGGTTCGCTGTGAGGTCCTTCTCCGCCTCAGGCTTCTCGCCCTCAAAGTCGAGGTCGAAGAAGTCGAGGTCCGAGCTCTGCTGGTTCGCTATCGTGGCTACCACCACGAACCGGCCCCTGGGAGACCAGTAGATCGCGTTGCTGTTCTTCTTGTCCAGCGTCCGGAGGTGCTTGAAGTTGCCCGCCGTCGGGCCCTTGTTCTTCTCGGGGCAGAAGAACGACACCGCCGTCTTGGGGGCCACCGCCGTGGGCCCGGGCGGCTCCGCCGTGGTAATAATAACGAACCTGTCGCCCTTGGGCTCCCACGCAAAGTTGATAACCGTATCCTTAATGGTGTCAACCACCTCAACGGGGACGCCCTTCTCCTTGACGCGGAAGATCTCTAGCGTCGTTGTCCGCGACTTCTTGGACTTGGTGTGACGGTCGACCTTGACACAGAGGTACGTACCCTCCGACTGCCAGTGGAGCTTCGCGTCCGCCACGCTGAAGAGGTTGAGGGTTCGTACGATCTCCTTGGAGGGAATGGACATCAGGCCGACCTTGGCGGGGTTGCTCCCGATTTCGGGGGTCCAGAAGCAGAGGAGCTGCTCGTATTTCTTGACACCTTCCCGGCGAGGCGAGGCAGGTGCCCAATCGAAGTCCATGACACCGTCGACCTTGACGCTCGTCTTATCCAGAAGGTTCATGCGCGGCAGCTCGTACACCGAGATCGAGACGCCCTGGTTGAGGCGGGCGACGTAGTTGTCGTCCGAAGACCACTTAAAAGCCGGCCAGGGGAACTTCCTCGCCTTCGCCGCCGGGTCATCGCCGCCGGCATCCTGGTTGGCAAAGGAACGCAGGGGCTTTCCCGTCTTGATATCCCAGATGACGTAGTTCTTGCCGTCGTCGTCGATGCTGAGGATGGGGTGGCCCTCATCAGGCACGGATATGGGACGGTGGGACCAGGTGACGAGGTAGTTCTCGTTGGGGGAGAAGTCAACGAGGTTGACGAACGGGTGCGGGAACCTCTGGAGCCGCTGCCATGAACCCCCTCCCCAGAGCTGAACACCTTGCTGATGTATGGAGGTGAGGTAGGTGCCCATGGGCGACCATTGCACAAAGGTCTCGGTCCAGTGCTGGCGGTCGACGATGCTCTCGGGGGTGTCCTTCTCGTTGTTCCAGCAGACGCTGACATTATCACCGCGGTACATGACAAATTGGTCGCGGCCGCGGCCGCTTGGGTCCTTCAAGAACGACTTCAGGTGCTCCTTCTCCTGGAAGGGCGGGATCTCGGGAGGCTCGAACTTCTCCTGCACACGGCCCTCGCCGCCATACCGGTCGATATCCGTCATCTTGTTGACTCGAAGGGTATGCTTTTTGTCAAGAGGAACATAGTCGAGCTGCCTGACGGCGGCGGCCGCCTCGGCCGGGGTGGAAAACTCGACAAAAGCGAAACTGAGCTGTCAGCTAAACCCTGCTTAAGGAACCTGCGTTTGACGGGTGGCCTACCATAGTGACTTGTCATCCTCGCCAAAGGGCATGTAGATAGACTCCTCGCGCGTCCTCCCAACCTGGTTGAACTTCTTCATGAGGAACTTGATAAGCTTGGGCTTCTGCTCCTCAGTGATCTTGGGCAGTCCGTCTACTACGACGAACGTGTCGAGCCCCTGCTCGAGCTGGACCCTGAACTTCTCCCTGAGGTCGGAGAAGTCGAGCTCGCTATCATCGAATTCCTCATCGTCGAGGTCCGCCTCGCGGAGGTGGTCAAAGGTGGGAGCCGGCGCCATGCTGGGTGGTTGTGTCTGGCGGGGGCGGGGTGAAGAAAATTTGGTGGGAGCACTGGGCTCAGGGTCGTTGGGCGGCCGACAGACGAGTACTTCAGTCTGTAGAGTATGGCGAACGGGGTACGACGATATGCGTGTTCGATGGTACTGGCAGATGTGGCGCCTCGTTCGCGAAAAATTGGCGATGTTGGATTTCGGATTGTGTGGTTCTCGTGGCGGGGCGCTCGGTTGAATATTGGGCGATCTGAATTTTGCGACAATCTGTGGGTGACGCCCAGCACGTGCAACGACCTAGTGGCGAAAGTAATATCTCATTGTTGTGTACCTTGTTAAGCAGAAATAGGCGGAGAGTAACTTTTAAGCGGGCCCTTACTTAGCACAAGACAGCCCCGCCAGAGGAAGCCTTCGGTAAATTTGCGGCTAATTGAACTGAGCTGGAAGCTTCCCCGCCAAAGGCAGCAAAAATCCGAAGTTTGGATATTGTCGAGGGGGACCCCACATAGCTTCAGAGTCTGACACGGCACCGCTCATTCCAGACATACAGAAAGCTGCCGTGAAAATGGTTTGTCTCTCTGATTGAATATTCCATTCTCTGTCTAACGTTTCCAGGCTTCGACAAATCCGACACAGATCTTCGAGGAGGGCACGACCCAGGAGAAGGGAGAGAATGCCCGTCTCTCCGCCTTCGTGGGCGCCATCGCTGTGGGTGACCTCGTGAAGAGCACACTAGGCCCCAAGGGCATGGACAAAATCCTCCAGTCTGCGTATGTTCCTTGGTATTCCTGAGTTTTGTTCGTACGGTCTAGTCTAACCCTTTTAGCTCCACCGGCGAGATCATGGTGACGAACGACGGCGCGACTATCCTCAAAGCCATTGCTCTCGACAACGCTGCAGCGAAAGTGCTCGTCAACATATCGAAGGTTCAGGACGACGAGGTCGGTGACGGCACTACGTCAGTCGCTGTACTAGCCGCTGAGCTCCTCCGCGAGGCTGAGAAGCTTGTCGATAAAAAGATCCACCCCCAGACCATCATTGAGGGGTACAGGATAGCTACTAAGGCCGCGCTAGCCACTCTCGAGGAGTCGGCTGTAGACCACAGCAAGGACCCGGCAGCGTTCCGCAAGGACCTTGTCTCGATCGCGCGGACAACCCTCAGCTCTAAAGTCCTCGCACAAGACCGCGAGCACTTCGCGGAACTGGCCGTCGACGCTGTGCTGCGTCTGGGAGACTCCTCTGACCTCAGCCGCATCCAGGTGATCAAGAAGGCTGGCGGCAAACTGAGCGACTCGTACCTCGATGAGGGCTTCATCCTTGATAAGAAGATTGGCGTCAACCAGCCCAAACGGCTGGAAAACGCGAAGATTCTAGTTGCCAACACGCAGATGGACACGGATAAGGTCAAGATCTTTGGGGCACGGCTTAACGTGACATCTACGGGCAAGCTCGCTGAGCTGGAGAAGGCGGAGAAGGAGAAGATGAAGGCCAAGGTGGACCGCATCAAGGCGCACGGCATCAACTGCTTCATCAACCGTCAGCTCATCTACAACTGGCCTGAGCAGCTCTTCACCGACGCTGGCATCATGTCCATCGAGCACGCTGACTTTGACGGTATCGAGCGCCTGGCGCTGGTCACTGGCGGAGAGATTACCTCTACCTTCGATCACCCGGACCAGGTGAAGCTGGGCCACTGCGAGGTGATCGAGGAGGTCATTATCGGCGAGGATACGCTTATCAAGTTCAGCGGAACTGCGGCGGGACAGGCCTGTACGATAGTGCTACGCGGCGCGACGGAGCAGCTCCTCGACGAAGCGGAGCGCAGTCTGCACGATGCTCTGGCCGTGCTCTCTCAGACGGTCAAGGAGCCGAGGACGACGCTCGGCGGTGGCTCGTCTGAGATGCTGATGGCCAAGGCCGTCGAGAGCGCCGCCACACGCGTCGAAGGCAAGCGTCAGCTGGCAGTGTCGAGCTTCGCGAACGCGCTGCGTCAACTGCCGACTATTCTCGCGGATAACGCGGGTTTGGACTCGGGTGAGTTGGTAGCGCGGCTGCGGAAGGCCATCTATGACGGCATGTCGACATACGGACTAGACCTCATGACGCCTGGTGGTGGTGTGGTGGACATGCGGGATCTGGGTGTGGTGGAGAGCTACAAGCTGAAGAGGGCGGTCGTATCGTCTGCGGGCGAGGCGGCGGAGGTATATACTCCCCTATTTCCCCTCCCCTTCTTCACCCTTTGGTACGTGGAACGATGCTGACTAGTAGATACAGCTACTCCTCCGAGTGGACGACATCATCCGCGCGGCGCCGAGGAAGAGGGAAGCGCACTAGTGGGTTACGAGGGGAGCGCAGGTAACTACGTAGAGGGATAGATACCAGGGATAGAATATGTAGGGAGCAAAAAAAGTAATGCCTTGACATGTTCCGCCCATCTCTGACATATTACTTCGGATCGTGGCACGCAGGGTATTCCAAGCGATGGGGACATGCCAATATTATACGATATTCATCGAGGGGCCGGTGAAGGCACGGGCTGTCACTTAGGCCCGATGCGGCTCTTTACGGCTGTGCCTATGCTTACCGTTGACGAGATAGGACAACGCGATACGACAGAAGTCAGTTTTCACTTCTGCTCACAAGGGGCCCACCACGGCCAAAACCAGACGTCCTGCAGAGTAAGCTACTGAGAGACGGGTCAGGCATCGAGCCATGCCCTCGATTCCACAGATCGACATATCACCGTGGGACTTATTCCCTCCCAATCACCCTCACGCCTGAAAATGTGAGACTCAGCGCCGAGACTCCCGGACCGGGCATCACGAGAAGAAATTGGAAGTAAGAGACATGGGGCGTCGCTAAGAAATATGATAGTGGGGCGTATTGTGCACGCAGCACTCGTCGAACTTATGGTTGGCTGGGAGGGCGAGAGAGGCACGGAAGCTAGGGAGCGAGGCATATTCCTTTTAAAGGACGTCAAATCAAGTTGATATCCAGATCGAAAGCCAGCCTTACAAAGTTCTGGTTTAAATGTCCATCAATTTCCTCATTAGGCGCTGCCTCACCAGTCAAGGCCACACTCTACAGGACCACCGATGTGTGCCTGCAGACTAGGGGGCGCTTGGATCATTCGAGGACCAAGACCGAACCACGCTGCCGGCTGTTACGGGGCCCAGTTCATAGACGCCTGTGCCGACCTGTAGTGACAAACAAGATTCCTTGATGTCGTGCAGAGTCATCTGCCACAGGCGGATCATCTCGAGAGCTATGAGAAGGGTTATAAGCACAGCGACACGAATGACAAGGAGTCTTGATCCAGTAACGTAAACCAGCCCGGCCAAGTGACCTCAAGTTTGTTGCAGGGTCGCGAATGGAGGTGCCGCCGGCCCCGCGGTTCCCCATGGGGTTAGCTCCACCGACGATCGCCGCTTCACACGCGGGGTGGCTGCAGGGATGCAGCGCAGTTGATGCTCAAAGGAGGTCAAATTGGTTGGTACCTCGGGGGATAAACATCCGACGTTGGATTTTACACTGCACGTCTGGGCAAGGCCCGGTTCCTTGTTGGTGGACTTTGGGGTAAAGTCGCAGAAGCCGGCCAGGATCCGACTACCCGGAAGCTGACCGTCACCAGCAACAACCGGGTTGCGCTGTGCCCTCCTGCCGCCTTTTCCACACGCTTGGACTGCAGCGGAGGACCTCTCCAGCTCGGGGATCGCGACGATGCTACACCGACATGCTCCGAATGGGCGGTTCCGCCGTCGAGTCGACGCTGCGCTAGAAGACTATATGAGAAGAATAACCGGGGACTTATCCGCGGCTTGCCTTCCACGTCGACACTAGGAGTTCCTCGAGTCCAAACCCTGCCAGAATGGAAAGCTCCAAGATGCTCCGCGTCGTCTCAGCCATGGGCCTCGCAACCACAACCCTGGCGGCCACCTGCTGGCGCAACTCAACCTGCTCTGGTCCCTCCTCAGCATCCTTCCCGGGCCCCTGGGAATCAAACATCTACTCACCCAGCTCGCGCCTCATTCCTCCGGTATACGTCCTCTCTTCATCCGGTAGCGTCATCTCAGAATATTCCAAAGAGGAGAGCTTCCCCCTATCCGAAAACGACCCCATTGTAGTCCTTGACTTCGGCGTTGAGGTCGGCGGCATAGTCTCCCTCGACTATGAGCTCACCGGCGCGGACGCCACGTCCTTCGGGCTGTCTTTCACAGAAGCCAAAGACTACATCGGCCCCGACTCCGACGTTTCGCGCGGCGACGAGGGCGGCAAGGGTGGCGACGGGCCACTGCTCGCCAACGCGACGTCCGACGGCCACTACGCGATGCCGGACGTAAACATGCGCGGCGGCTTCCGCTACCTCACCCTCTTCCTCGAAAATCCCCCTTCGGGTGCGACGCTTGACGTTAGTAATGTGGAGCTAGAGATCAGCTTCCAGCCGACCTGGTCCAACCTGCGCGCCTACGGTGGCTACTTCCACTCGGACGACGAACTGCTAAATAAGATCTGGTACAGCGGCGCGTACACGGTGCAGACGAACTCGGCGCCGGGGAGGAGCGGGAGGCGGTCCCAGGAGACGGACCAGCCCGGGTGGCTGAACGATGCGTTTATTACAGAGGCGGAGACGGTTCTGCTTGATGGGGCAAAGAGGGATCGGTGGGTGTGGATTGGGGATATGGGCGTTGCGGTGCCGAGCGCGTTTGTCGGGACAGGGGACCTGGAGAGTACGAAGAACGCGCTGCTAGCTATCTATGACTACCAGGTGAGTTCTTAGTCTTCTCCGCCCCCTCCCCTGATCTTCGGCCTTTCTAGAGCGAGGCATTGACATGACGATAGAACGAGGAGGGCAACCTGCCCAAAGCTGGGCCTCCTCACGTCCAGTTCGACAGCGACAGTATGTGCCCTCCTGCCCTCCTCTCTCTCATACTGAAGAGATGCTAAATCTAGATGCTAGCGTACCACATGTGGGCCATGATAGGCATGTACAACTACTATCTCTACTCCGGGGATGAGGAGCTAGTGGAGGAGCTCTGGCCGAAGCATGAGGCGGCCCTCGAGTACGCGCGCTCCCTCCGTACTTCAGACGGGATCGTCAGCGTCAAGGGGGACCGCGACTGGGGCAGGCACACGTTCTCTAAGGAGCGCGCCTCAGCAAGCATGCTGTAGGTAGCCCTTCCACATAAACCCCTCCGGATATCATTGCCCCGTCTAAACAGTAGAGAGCTAACCGCTGCCGTCAGCCTTTACCACTCTCTGACCACCGGTGCCAAGATGGCCTCCTGGCTGCCCTCTGCGGGAGAAGACCTGGAAGAAGCCTACCTCGAGGAGGCCGAGGCACTTCGCGAGGCCATACTCGAGCAGTTCTGGGACGGCGACCTCGGCGCCTTCACCGACGCCCCAGGAAACACCACCCTCCACCCCCAAGACGCAAACAGTCTCGCCCTAGCCTACGACATCGTTTCCCCCAACAGCACGGAAGCCACCCGTGTCTCCGACTACCTCTCCTCAAATTGGACGCCCATCGGCCCCGTCACCCCAGAGCTGCCCGAGAACATCTCGCCCTTCATCTCCAGTGTGGAGATCCAGTCGCACCTGCACGCTGGGCGGCCCGACCGCTCGGTGGAGCTGATGCGGACGCTGTGGGGGTGGTACCTCGAGCACGAGAACGGCACCCAGTCGACCACGCCGGAAGGGTTTCTGGTGGACGGGTCGTGGGGGTACCGGTTCAACTATGAGTACCGGAACGGACCGGCGTACACGTCGCACGCGCACTGCTGGGGAAGCGGGCCGACGGCGGTGCTTACAGAGGGGGTAGTCGGACTGAGGGTTACGGAGCCGGCTGGGAGGAGGTGGGAGTTGGGACCGGCATCGTTTGGAGTGCTGGGAGAGGCACAGGCGGGGTTCACGACGGGGTTGGGGAAGTTCTCTGCGGGGTTTAGGGTTGAAGGGGGAGAGGTGGTTGTTGAGTGGGATACGCCAGAGGGGACAGAGGGTGTGGTGAGGCTTCCGGGGAGTGACCCGGTGGAAGTCAAGGGGGGAAAGGATAGCATCACGGTGTCGGTGTAGATCGAGCGTTCGGACACTGGGGCGTATCTCGGTGGTTGAAAGCCGTCTGGATGCTCTCCTGCGAAGGCTTGAAGGTCGCCGGAGAGCCAGTGGCTCATGACTAGCCCAGGACCAAGGGTCGTCCCTCCGAGATCGTAGTAATAATACGGTGGTGGGTCGCCGCTATCGTTCGAATCACTGCCAAGCTGGGTCTTCCAACCCGAGCCCACCACAATCACCATCGCCTAGGAGAATGTTGTACAACCCCGGAGATCCGGCGTGTCGACTCACGATGGCGGCTATGACAGTCACACTAGCCATGCCACTGGCAAAGTTGCTGGAGACATGCCTGGTGCGTCAAGATGGCTTGGAGGCCCACGAAGCTCTTATTTCCCAGCCGGTAATTCGCCTTATTGGGCCGGATATGGTGACATTGTCGAAGGCGAAGATTCGATATGGAGATGTTTGATGGGAGTCGAGCTCTGGAAACGTGTCTCTTTTTGCTTGACGGCTTCCAGAAGCTGTGGGCGGGGGGGGGGGGGCTCAAGCTGGAGCCGCACAGTTGTCGATCGGGCGTCGTTGGTGGGAAAACCGTAGTCTTGTATACGCGGCGGAGGGGTCCAACTTTAGGGGCACTTTAGGGGCACGTCGCCCCGCAATCTCCTGGTTACAGCCATCAGACGCGGCGCCTACCCTTCCAATCTCGGGCTAAATATATGCGGTAATTAATTTGTCGAAGTTATTCTAATCAAATGGGAGCTCCGCTGGCGTGGCTTCCGCGGTATAATTTATGCATGTTTCCCCTTTTTGTCTGGGGTCGTGTCTGGTACCTGCGTCTCGGCGGACTGTCCCGATCGCCGACAATCGAGCTGAGAAGAGTGGAGCTACTTCGTATCTGTCATCTTTGAGCTCCAACGTCGCTCCTGCCCGTCTCACACGAGCTGCTCACCACACACACTTCAGGCCGCGCCTGCTTCCTTAAGACTACTGCACGTTTTTAGAGCATCTCATCCTCATTTACTGTTGATTTTTGGAGGTACCTTCTTTTCCCTGCTTTTGGCAGTTCCCTGTAGTGTAATTTTGTCTCGCACCCTCCCACCACCTTCCTCCACCGCCTCCTTTCACCATGGCGAATGATCGGCCATCCAACGGCGGCGTCAACGGCGACAATGCCCCTGACAACGACCTGCGTCTGCAGGTTGGCCCCGAGGATGTCATCACCGACATTGACCCTCATCTCCCTGTTGAGTTCCTGAAGAAGGCCCAAGCCATGAGCGGGAAGCCGCTTGAGAAGAAGACGCCGCGGGAGGATCTTGTCAAGACTCACAATGAGCACGTCAACCGCCAGAAGGGCAGGCCGCGGGCGACGAATCTAGTCAAGAAGCCAATTCTCGCCCTCTCGTATCCGGCCTCCTACAAGTCTATGTATGACCTCGAAAAGGTATGTCAAACCAAGTTTCGCACGAGCTCGACGTGTCAGCACGTCATTGGCGTGCCTCACTCTCACAGAAGCTCACTCCCGTCATAGATCCCTCTCACGGACCTCCTCGTGGAGACTCACCACGAGGGCAAGGTTCTCATCCTGAGGGCCATCACCTCCCCGTATCAGGGTGCAGGAACCGTCGTCATTGTTGAGGATGAGTGGGGCAATGCCGATAAGCTCGGCATCTACAACCAGAGCGACCGCTCCATCCTGTCCATCATCCCCGAGGGCTCGGTAGTCGCCGTCAAGGAGCCCTACTACAAGTATAACGGCGAGAATGATTGCATGATCTGCGTTGATCACCCATCCGACATTATTTATTTGAGATTCGATGATGCCATCATTCCGCCCAAGTTCCAGCTCGATGAGGAGGAGACCGACACCGCCGACGACTGGAAGAAGGCTGGTGACCAGGCCTTTATCACCAGAAGCTATCCCATTGCCGCCCTGTGGTAGGTAGTCTCTCCATGACGCACCTCCGAAGGATGCTTACTTAGACAATCCCTCCAGCTATACACGGGCCTTGGAGACGGACACCACGAAGGAGATCGCTTTCCAGAAGGATCTGCACTCGAAGCGTGCCGGCGCCAACCTCATCATGAGGCGGTATGACAGCGCCATCTCCGATGCGCTGACGGCCATGACCACCAAGGAATCCGACTGGAAGCTCTACGTGACGGCTGCCCGCGCAGCTTACGGCCTCCGCAACTTTGAGCTGTCGAAGACGTACTACGAGTCTGCGCTAGAGAGGCAGCCTGACGTTGCCTCCGTGCAAAAGGAGCTCGAGAAGTGTAACGCGCGCATCAAGGAGGCGACGGAGGGGAACTACGACTTTAGGGCAATGGCGCGCTCCATCACCCCCAAGGAGATCCACCTTGACCACGCCTCGTACTTCGCCAAGGTCGAGGTCCGGGACTCGCCTGTGCACGGCCGCGGCCTCTTCGCTACGAAGGACATCAAGGCCGGCGAGCTCGTCTACTGCGAGAAGGCTGTCTGCGTTCCCAACGAGTTCAACCTGAACCACAACTCGGCCGCGCTCTTCGCCAACCTCGTCCGCACCTGTCACGACAACCCCTCGCTGCACTCCCAGGTCCTCGACCTCTACGGGGGCTCCTACGTCCGTAGCGGCCACGAGGGCAAAGTGGTGGACGAGGTGCCTGTCGTCGACATCTTCCTCATCGAGTCTATCCGCCGGAAGAACTGCTTCAGCGGCCCGCGCATCAGCGACGCCATGTGGCTCAAGCGCTACTCGGCCCGCAAGGAGGGCATGTCGCGCGGCCTGTGGCTTAAGGCTTCGTATTCGAACCACTCGTGCACGCCCAACACCAACCGCGCCTTCATCGGCGACATGCTCGTGTCGACCGCCACCAAGGACATACCCGCCGGCGCGGAGATCACGCAGGTGTACGTGGCACCCAAAGCCCTCTACTCTCTCCGCGCGCAGCAGTTCCGCAACTGGGCGTTCGACTGCGCGTGCCCGCTCTGCGCCGCCGAATCCCGCTCCTCTGAAGAGAACCAGGAGAAGCGCCGCAAGGCGCTGAGCGAGCTAGAGGCCATCTTCAAGAAGAAGCCCGCGACGAAGTTCCAGCCCGACGCGACTATCAGGCCCGTCGAGCGCCTCGCACGGCAGCTGGAGGCGGCGCATGAGGAGGAGACGTACGAGGGCCTGCCGAGGCTGCCACTGGTATGGCCAAGCATGTGGCTGCTGCAGGCGTACCACACGCGGGGCAATCACCGGAAGACTATCAAGTGGGCGCACGCGGCGCTGAGGGCGTTCGGCTTTACGGAGGTGGTGCGGGACGGGCACGTGGTGGTGTACGGGGAAGGGGCCGCGGCGAGCGTCACGACGTTTGAGGTGGTGAAGGCGCTGAAGTTCGCGGCAGACGCGCACGTGGGAATGGGGGAGGATGACCTCGCGAGGGAGTTTATTGAGGCGGCGAAGGTGGGGTATACCACGCTCAGCGGGTTTGGGGAGCATTTCGATACTGTGAGGGGGAGCCCTCAGAGTTGGGTGTAAGAGGCTTGGATGAAGGGGATTTGGATGGAAAAGGTGAAACTGTACAGTGGGATATGACGCGAGGTACGGGGTAGATACGAAAGGGCTATGCATTTAGGAAGGTGTCAATACAGAGTTTTATCGGCCATGCCAGGGGAACGAGTGGTTCGGAGCCAAGCCGATGATAAGGGCCGAAGTGGGTAAGGGTATGACTCGGGCCCAGATAGGCACGGCTTGGATAGGGCTCGGACAGCTCAGGGATGCGTGGATGTTGGACTGAGCGCAGGGTGTAAGGTTCTCGGTATGGACTCCACGTCTTGGCGGCTCGATCTTGACCACTTGATGTTGCACGGGCGATTATCGTACTCTGCCACATCCCTTTGACTCTAAGGTGAGAACCCTTTCACTTGCTTCGTGTCCATACTCGCAAGTCGGGAGCGAGTGCATCTGCTGGATTGGGGTCAGCTTGGAAGTCGCATGGATCCTGGAGTCCATTTAGAGGAGAAACCTGAAGGGACGGCTATTGACGCAGCCGGCCAGAGAGAGATGGGCTTTGTAGCGAGTTGAGAGGGATGTGCCTGTGTTTAATACGAGGAGGTTACACGGCGTTTCGTTGTTTCGCTGCCGTTTACCGCTCGGTCAGCTTATAGACCACATTGACTGCCATGATCACGGAGTCCCGCGCAGGATACCCGAGTGTCGTTGAAGGCCCCTATCAAGCCACAGCGCTTAAGGGGGGCCAAAACACCACTCACAAATCCTCACCTTCCCTCGCGATGCCCACCTCATCGGCTTCAAGTCCCCACCCTCAAGACGCAACCCCCAACCAACCAGAACAACAACCGTGCCACACGGAAGTCACCTCGGGGTCTCCTACCTCACCAGAGCCACTGTCCCATTTTCATACCTTCTTTGCACTGGGGGAAATGCTACGCTTCCTCAACCGTCGTTCCTAAGGCTGTCCTCAAAAGCGACCATCACTAAGACTTTTGCGCACCACCCTCCCATACCGGTCAACATTCTTTTCTTCCTTGCTGAAAATAAAGAATATTCACATAGAGTCTCTTCACTTTGTATAAATAAGAAAGGTTCGAGATCCCTTTTTGGAATCGAGGCGCTTTTGCGCTAATAAAGGGTTTGGTTGGAAGGTTCAAGAGGGCGGCTCCGGGTATGTAAGCCCCCAAGCGCGGCGGGCCCAGACGCCATTGGAATTCATACAGGACAATGAGTTTCTATTTTAGAGATTTTCTTGTACGAGTGATTATTGCTCTTGCATGTGAGAGGGTTAGAATGTTCGCTTCTCTCCATCTGGGCTTCAATCGCCTTTTGATGATGATTGTTTGCGATGAGAGTTATGAAGATAGATAGCTCGGATTACCCGGCCCAGCTTTGAGAGGTCGTCCGAAAGGCCATGGATACTCATCAGGTGGTTCCCAATTTGGGAAATGTGCAAGGAATGTGTGTCCTACCCTTGGGGCCGTGAACTTGAGGCTCGGCTTGGGTTGATACCACAGTCGCCATTGACCGGCACCCTCCTATTGATATCAATAGAAACCCCTTCCCTTATCTACACCAAAGAAACCCTTCCATACTCCCATAATGATGCCTACTTTACTATAAATCCTAGTGCGTTTCTCTTCCTCCATCAGATATTAGATCAAACCATCAGCTCACACTTCAAGAACACCCTGAAGAGCACAACCACCGCCCTTGAAGCGACACTTTCATAAGTCGACCTTTTCCATTCCTCATTCACCATTTCAAGAGTTCCTCGGTATACAAACGAAAAAAGAGAAGCATACCAAAAATACACTAGAAGCGATGAAGTTCAACCCGATCGTTCTCCTCACGGCGGTCACGGCTGCCTATGCCGCCGCCCTGCCCAAGACCACCGACAACGCCCCCGACGCCCCTAACGCTGCCGAAGCCCCCGAGAGACACGGACCACCGCAGGGTAGGCCATTCCGATCGCCGTACTCGAACAGCTGGTTCTGGAGGAAGGCCAAGAGAGAGGTGGAGGCGGACCCAGGGTGCAACTATCCCGGCCAGGGGTGCTGGAAGAGGGAGGCCGAGCCCGAACCCGAGCCCGAGCCGGATCCTTGGTGTAACTATCCTGGTCAGGGATGTTGGAAGAAGAGGGAGGCTGAACCGGAGCCAGAGCCGGAGCCAGAAGTCGAAGCCGAGGCTGATGCTTGGTGCGATTATCCTGGCCAAGGATGCTGGAAGAAGAGGGAGGCTAAACCTCAGCCGAAACCTGAACCCGTGCCCGAGCCAGAGGCCGACCCTTGGTGCAACTACCCGGGACAAGGATGTTGGAAGAAGAGGGAGGCCGGGCCCGAGCCTAGGCCTAAGCCCGAGGCGAAGGCGGACCCATGGTGTAACTACCCCGGCCAGGGCTGCTGGAAGAACAAGAAGAGGGCTATCCCCTTCAATGCTTAAAGTACGTCTTCTCTCGTCCACCTCATCCCCCTTCGCTCACACTGGCCATCACAGAAGCTAACCCTGACTTGATGTTACAGATTAACACCATTTCATTCTCGCTGTACATGTTAGCACTACGAAAAGCCACGAAATAATCGGAGACGCTTTCCTTTCCAACGCTCGTAATTTGAAAATACACAGAAAACGCCTAAACATTTTTCAGACTAAAATGCCAAAACCTATACCATGCTCAAGGGGACTTCTTAATTCTTTCCATTTAGTTGAGCTGCGCAGGATTTTTGTTGATGTACTTGCAGGGTGGCTGCAGAGACAGCTCCTCGTGCTTTTTTGAACCCGAGCGGGAGGATGGATATTCGCCTGAGGCGGAGTGTCGTGGAAGCGACTAGTTCAGTTCGGAAGGACGAGTTTGCCTTGGCCTAAAGGTTGATGTTCCAGCTTCTGATCTTGGCTAGTCTTAGTGTTAGTGTTTTGGGGTCGAGCCAGTGCTGCCCTGCGGATATCTGACTCTGTAGGGTAGAGCAGAAACGAGTTGTTTCAATGGCTGCTCTGAATGAAGCCGCAATGAGTATTGCTGGCGTTTTGTAGTCAGGTTGGTTGTACCAAAATCAATAGAGTGTGTAAAGACTGACGAAGAATGTAAGTCCTTGTCTCCGAAAGTCTTTCCGAGAAGCAAGGGGGATTTCCGTGGATACAACTGCCCGTTGGACAAAGCATTGAGTTCCCGATGAGAGTGTCGGTTCTCCCACATTCCGAGCCATATAAATGCCTCCGGACATTCCAACCCAAAATCGGCCCGGAATCGCACCTCCATTGTAACCGGTTCCACAATCTCGACAGCTTCCACCATTTCATCACTTTGCCACCATAGCACCCACCGGGATCACAGCAAGGCCTGTGCTACGGGACACTAGAGCCCGAGAACCAAAGAATGCCTACGTGTAAGTGCAGGTACACTTACGTCACCTTCATGTGTCTAAAGTGTGAAACGAGGCTCTGGGCCAAGGACTAAGTCGAACAGCGGGGGAAATGTGTCCCGTGATTCTTTACATTCTGATGGTGTGCCACGGAGCTCACCCATTGTGAGGTGCAGGATGTCGTGTGTGAGCACTGTATAAGGGGCTTGAGTATCAAGCGGCCCTGAGGAGAGTGAGAATGAAGGCTAGAGGGAAAAATCTGCTTGAGTTCCAGAGTAGTGCTGAGTGAGGAGGGACTTGGGCAAGTACAGGCAGTGAGCAAGCACTGACTAGACCTGCAAGCGGGTGTAAGTGGGAATTATGTGGGAAAAAGGAAAAATAGGGGAAAAACACATGTCAAGAAAAGGGAGGCACATATTACATAGTTACTGGGTGAAAAAAATAAACAGACGAGAGTTTAAGAAATAAACTCTAAGTGGTTCTTGTGGTTGTTTGAAAAAGGGCGTCCTTTGCGGTTTTGTGACGATGCTTTGGCGGAGCAAACAATGCCGTCGCTTGGCATTACTGGTGTGTCACGTGAAGATCATTGTGTCGCAGCGCCTTTACCCGAAGCCTACCCGACGCGCCCAATTTCGCCCTCCCCGTCGACCAGGCAAGAGCGGCGAGGTACTACGTACGTAATCAAACAGTAACCGCCAATTGAAACGTGGATACGTACCTTCGCAGGGAGCTGCGCACCTCCCCCTGGCCCCAGGTCGCGAGTGAACAGGTAAACGCAAAAAGTGACAACCTGGACCTCTCGATCCACTTCTCCCTTTCCGATCTCCCTCATCATACCTCTCCTTCCCCTATCAGACACGCCTTCTCACGACCTCCAACGAACCCATCTCGGCGTGCTGCGCTGATTTGGCCATTCTATCGTTTTCGACGCAAGTTTCATCTTCTTTCGCCGTTTACTATATACCTTGCGATACCCCGGCAAGGCCGCACCTTCCTTCTTTTCGTCGCATGGGACCCGGGCGGTTTCTCCCTTCACATCTGCCATCCGGCCGTGGTCCAAATTAATTGTTCCTCCGAAAGGCAGCCGCGACTATTCGAGCTTCGACCTCCTCACTTCCCCCGAACAACAATCGAGGCAGGGCTTTAGATACGACTTTTGAATAGCTGGGAAAGTCACTAGTAGCCAGGTAACTGCGAGGACACCATCGCCATGGCGTCACTCCCCATCCGCTTCTCGGAGCTGGTGCAGCTTACCAGCCTCGGAATCGACGGCTCCGCAATCGGCTTCAACTCCTGCGTGAGTCTATTCCCTCATGCCTCCGATCCCGCGGTTTCCTGAGCTACGGAACCCAAGCTGCGTTACAGGCATAACCAGGTACCTCGTATTCGCATGAAGAAGCTAACGCGTACGCCCTCCGCGTCTCCAGACACTCGAGTCAGACACCTACGTCTGCGTACAAGAAAAGAAGAACGCCCAGCCGGAAGTCGTCATCGTCGACCTCAAGAACGGCAACAATGTGCAGCGACGCCCCATAAAAGCCGACAGTGCTATCATGCACTGGTCGCGCCAGGTCATCGCCCTGAAGGCGCAATCTAGGACGTTGCAAGTCTTCGACCTGGAGGCCAAGGCGAAGCTGAAGTCGACGACCATGAACGAAGACGTCGAGTACTGGAAGTGGGTTAGCGAGAACACTCTCGGACTCGTCACGGATTCGTCCGTCTATCACTGGGACATCAACGATCCCGCCCAAGCCGCTCCCGTCAAGATCTTTGCGCGACACAACTGCCTGACTGTATGTTTTCCTTGGCGTGCTCTATGGTAGCCCCAGCGACGTTACCTGCCCACTGACAATAATATCTAGGGCTGCCAAATCATCAACTACAGAGCCAGTGCTGATGGCAAGTGGACTGTCGCTGTCGGTATCTCGCAGAAGGGCGGCCGTGTCCGGGGAGATATGCAGCTTTACTCTAAGGACCGCGGTATCAGCCAGGCCATAGAAGGTCATGCTGCCGCCTTTGGCACCCTCCGCCTGGCGGGCGCGCCCCAAGATACTAAGGTCTTCACCTTCGCCGTCCGAACCGAAACGGGCGCCGCAAAGCTCCATGTCGTCGAGGTTGACCACCCGGAGGGGAACCCGGTCTTCGCCAAGAAGGCGGTAGACGTGTACTTCCCTGCCGAGGCGGCCAACGACTTCCCCGTTGCCCTTCAGGTATCGCAGAAATACGGCATCGTTTATCTTGTTACCAAGTACGGCTTCATCCACCTCTACGACCTCGAAACCGGCACCTGCATCTTTATGAACCGTATCTCGAGCGACACCATCTTTACCACTTGCCCGGACAACGAGAGCTCCGGTCTTGTTGGTATCAACCGCAAGGGCCAGGTTCTCTTCGTTACCGTCGATGAGAACAACATGGTGCCCTACCTCCTACAGAACCCTGCCAACGCCGACCTGGCCGTAAAGCTCGCCTCTCGAGGAGGGCTTCCTGGAGCGGACGATCTCTACGCTCGTCAATTCGAGCAGCTGTTCAACTCAGGACAGTACATGGAGGCGGCCAAGATCGCGGCCAACTCCCCTCGCGGCTTCCTTCGCACGCCCCAGACTATCGAGAAGTTCAAGCGTCTGCCCCCCCCGTCCGCGGAGAGTGGCAGCCAGGTCACGTTCATCCTGCAGTACTTCGGTATGCTCCTCGACAAAGGGGGACTCAACGAGCACGAGACTCTCGAGCTTGCCCAGCCCGTGTTGGCCCAGAATCGGAAGCACCTCTTGGAAAAGTGGCTTAAGGAGAACAAGTTGGACTGCTCTGAGCGACTCGGCGATATGGTGCGGCCGCACGACATGAACATGGCCCTGAGCATCTATCTCAAGGCCAACGTGCCTCAGAAGGTCGTTGCTGGCTTTGCCGAGACGGGCCAGTTCGACAAGATCCTCCCCTACACCAGCCAGGTTGGCTACCAGCCTGACTTTGTCCAGCTCCTGCAGCACATCGTCCGCGTGAACCCCGAGAAAGGTGCCGAGTTCGCGACGTCGCTGGCGAACCATGAGGGCGGCTCCCTGGTGGACATTGAGCGCGTCGTTGACATCTTCCAGGCCCAGGGTATGATCCAGCAGGCCACGGCGTTCTTGCTCGACGCTCTCAAGGACAACAAACCCGAGCAGGGCCACCTCCAGACGCGTCTGCTCGAGATGAACCTCCTTAACGCGCCCCAGGTGGCTGACGCCATCCTCGGCAACGACATGTTCTCGCACTTCGACAAGACAAGGATCGCTACGCTGTGTGAACAGGCTGGCCTGGCTCAGAAGGCGCTCGAGCTGTATGAGGACCCCGCTGCAGTTAAGCGAGTTATCGTGAACATTGCGGGCGTACCCAACTTCAACCTCGACTGGCTCACCGGCTACTTCGGCCGCCTCTCGGTTGAGCAGTCGCTTAGCTGCCTCGACGCCATGATGCAGCACAACATCCGCCAGAACCTCCAGGCCGTCGTTCAGATCGCCACAAAGTACTCGGAGCTTTTGGGACCTGTGCATCTCATTGATCTCTTCGAGAAGTACAAGACGGCGGAGGGCCTCTTCTACTACCTCGGCAGCATCGTCAACCTTTCGGAAGATCCCGATGTGCACTTCAAGTACATCGAAGCCGCCACCAAGATGGGCCAGTTTAACGAGGTGGAGCGCATCTGCAGGGACAGCAACTCGTACAACCCCGAGAAGGTCAAGAACTTCCTGAAGGAGGCCAAGCTCCCGGAACAGCTGCCGTTGATCATCGTCTGCGACCGCTTCAATTTTGTCCACGACCTGGTTCTGTTCCTCTACCAGAACAAGCAGTTCCAGGCTATTGAGTCCTACGTCCAGCGAGTTAATCCCGCGAGGTCTCCCGCCGTCATCGGCGGCCTTCTCGACGTTGACTGCGATGAGGAGATTATCAAGAAGCTGCTCACTACCATCCAGCCCGCGTCCGTTCCTATTGATGAGCTTGTTGCCGAAGTTGAGACGCGTAACCGCCTGAAGATCCTCCTTCCGTTCCTTGAGAGCAGTCTCGCCCAGGGCAATCAGCAGCAAGCCATTTTCAACGCGCTGGCCAAGATCTACATTGACTCGAACAACAACCCCGAGAAGTTCCTCAAGGAGAATGATCAGTATGACTCCCTCACTGTGGGTAAGTACTGCGAGAAGCGGGACCCCAACCTCGCCTACATCGCGTACTCCAAGGGCCAGAACGACCTTGAGCTCGTCAACGTCACGAACGAGAACTCGATGTACCGTGCGCAGGCGCGATACCTTCTTGAGCGGGCCGACCGCGAGCTCTGGATGTTCGTGCTCAGCGAGAACAACATCCACCGCCGGTCTGTCGTCGACCAGGTCACCACGACGGCCGTCCCTGAGTCCACAGACCCTGCCAAGGTCTCTGAGGCCGTGGCTGCGTTCCTTGCGGCTGATCTCCCGCTCGAGCTTATTGAGCTCCTGGAGAAGATCGTCCTGGAGCCGTCGCCCTTCAGCGACAACCAGAGCCTTCAGAACCTGCTCATGCTCACGGCCGCGAGGGCCGACAAGGGCCGTGTGATGGACTACATCCACCGCCTTGACGGCTTCAGCACCCAGGAGATTGCTGCTGCCTGTATTGACGTTGGCCTCCATGAGGAGGCCTTTGAGATCTTTAAGAAGACTGGTGACAACTCGGGCGCGGTTAAGGTCCTCGTCGATAATGTCGTTAGTATCGACCGTGCGCAATCGTTTGCCGAGGACGTCGACACGCCCGAGGTCTGGAGCACCGTTGCGAAGGCCCAGCTCGACGGCCTCCGTGTGAGTGATGCCCTCGAATCCTACATCAGGGCGGAGGATCCCAAGAACTACGAAGAGGTGATTGAGACCGCCGTCCACGCGGGTAAGGATGAGGAGCTTGTCAAGTACCTACGGATGGCGCGTAAGACGCTCCGCGAGCCGGCCATCGATACGGCGCTTGCATTCTGCTTCGCTAGGCTCGACAACCTCGTCGAGCTCGAGGACTTCCTGCGGGGCACCAACGTTGCGAACGTCGAGGAGTCTGGTGACAAGGCGTACAACGAGGGTCTCTTCGAGGCGGCCAAGATCTTCTTCACCAGCATCTCGAACTGGGCGAAGCTCGCGACGACGCTCGTTCACCTGGCCGACTACCAGGCGGCTGTGGAGTGCGCGCGCAAGGCCAACAACATCAAAGTCTGGAAGGAGGTGCACGAGGCGTGCGTGGACAAGAGGGAGTTCCGTTTGGCCCAGATTTGCGGTCTGAACCTCATCGTGGATGCCGAGCAGCTCACGGCGCTCGTCAAGCAGTACGAGGCCAACGGCTACTTCGATGAGCTTATCAACCTGCTTGAGCAGGGTCTCGGCCTGGAACGGGCGCACATGGGTATGTTCACGGAGCTGGGCATCGCGCTGTCCAAGTACCACCCCGAGCGCCTGATGGAGCACATTAAGCTCTTCTGGAGCCGCGTCAACATGCCCAAGATGATCCGGGCGTGCGATGAGGCCAACCTGTGGCCGGAGTTGGTGTTCTGCTACTGCCACTACGACGAGTTCGACAACGCGGCGCTCGCGGTCATTGAGCACCCTGAGAATTCGTGGGAACACCAGCAGTTTAAGGAGATCGTGGTCAAGGTGGCCAACCTGGAGATCTACTACCGGGCAATCCGGTTCTACGTCGAGCAGCACCCGTCGCTGCTCACGGATCTGCTGCAGGCGCTGACGCCACGAATCGACGTCAACCGGGTGGTGAAGATGTTCCAGAAGAACGATGACCTGCCCCTGATCAAGCCGTTCCTGCTGAACGTGCAGTCGCAGAACAAACGCATCGTGAACGATGCGATCAACGACCTACTGATCGAGGAGGAGGACTACAAGACGCTACGCGACTCGGCAGAGAACTACGACAACTACGACGCGGTAGCACTGGCGTCGCGGCTCGAGAAGCACGATCTGATCTTCTTCCGCCAGATTGCGGCTAGCATCTATCGCAAGAACAAGCGGTGGGAGAAGTCAATCGCGCTATCCAAGGAGGACAAGCTGTTCAAGGACGCGATCGAGACGGCGGCGATCTCTGGCAAGTCCGAGGTGGTCGACGACCTTCTCCGATATGTGAGTCGAATTTTTAATTTTCCTACGTTCATTATTCGTTGCTAACTACTCTCAGTTCGTGGACATTGGCCACAAGGAGTGCTACGTTGGCATGCTCTACGCGTGCTATGACCTCATCCGGCCGGACCTGGTGCTCGAGCTCTCCTGGCGCCACGGCCTGACCGACTTTGCGATGCCATACATGATCAACATGCTGTCCCAGCAGACGAAGGAGATCACGATTCTGAAGGCGGACAACGAGGCGCGCAAGGCCAAGGAGAAGGAGCAGGAGAAGGACGAGAGCACGGCGCCGATCCTGGGCAGCTCGCGGCTAATGATCACGGCGGGCCCCGGCGGTGCGGCGCCCGCGGCCAACGCATCGCCGTCGCCGGTGCCGTACGGGCAGACGAACGGGTTCGCGCCGCAGCAGACGGGCTTTGCGCCACAGCCCACAGGCTTCGCGCCCCAGCCCACAGGCTACGGGTACTAGGCGATCAGGCCGTGCTGGATCCCGGGGCCCGAGTGGAATAACGGGTTCGGGTACGGATACGGTATTGGGCAAAATGGTTACGGGGAGTATGCGAACCAGTGGCACAGCTCGCGGGGGAGCAGCTCGTCGTATGAGCGGGGGTCTTAATCGCATGGTATTTCTCCGAGTTTGTAAGAGGGGGGTCATGGGACGGGGTTGCTTGTATTTTAGTACTGATGTACTTTATGGTTTTCTTCGAGTTAATGTTTCCGGTTCGTACACTTGGTCTCGTAGACGGGCTTCGATCATAGTGGTTGAACGTGGAAAAGCTTCGCGGACGGGGCAAATGCCTTGGTATCGAAAGGGCTCGGTTCTTTCGGCGTTGTTGTCCTTCGCGCCCTCTGGGGGTGAGATCACGAACACGAACACCATGAATATGTTTTGTGGTTGGTTTTAGCTCTCCGGGCATTATTTCACCTGACATTGCGGTGTGTTTTCGTGGCTTTAACCTCGTTAAGCTCAGAACTCGTCTCCAGAACCCCCCGTCTTATCGAGATTCAGGCCATCCATCCCCCCTTGAGACTTTTGACTCCAGGAGCACCGTCAGAACATTCAAGAGACACCATAGGCACATTTGTAGATTAGAAGTTTAGAATTTTTAAATTTTTATGGCTCTTTTTTAAACGTCCCCTTTTTCCCAACCATGCAAAACGCCGCCCGACCTGCAACCCGCATATGCATGCCCCAAACCAAACCAAGCTCCAACCAGGCCTACCAAAGAGCTCCCTTGAAACCACACGGAACAACCCTCCCACACAAGCTAACCTCTCATGATGAAGAAGAAAAGACCGTCCTTCAAACAAGTCCCACGTGAAGCCAAGCAACAGTCCGTGGCGGTAATGGGAGCGTTATCTACCCATAATATATAAAAATAAAAATGAAAAAAAAAAAAAAAAAACAGGGGAAGGCAAAAGGTTAAAAAGTAGAACGGCATGGGATATGCCGTATGCAAGTCTCGCGACTGGGTATCTCCACCACTTCCCCCTTCCCCATGCCAGGTTGATGAGCCGTAGGCTAAGAGGTCAATGCCTCATGTAGTTGATGGTACACTCCCGAGGTACTCATTTCGAATATGCCTCGGCGACTCGACGGGTCTGTCGCCCTGTAATTTGATAATCCTCGATACCACGTTCCAAGGACCGGAAGTGAACTGCTCCCATTCATGTTCCGGGTCGGGTTCATGGCCATCTATGCTTCTTGATCTTCAAGGACCCCGTAATGCTTCGTTTGGTGACAAGACGTGTGGCGAGCCCTCACTTCCTCGCGCGAGGGTCGGTGGTGATGCGCCCCGTGCTCATCAGGTCGCCGATGTATTTCTGCAGGAACTTGTTGTTGCTGTCCAGCTTGTCGTGCTCCTCCCTCACGGCCTCTATGCGCTGGAACATGCGGAGAAGGGAGTCCTGTAATAGCTTTGCTTGTCTGTTGTTCCAGTCAGCATGCTTTTCGCAATCGAGTAACCCATTTTTGAGGGCCCCCAAGAATCACCCTTTCCGTGATTACTCAACAACGGAAACCAAAAGCTCGCCGCCTGGGGGAACCATCAGGCAACTAAAACGAAGGGGGCAACAAACCTCCTCAGCTCCTCCCTCGCCTCCCTCCCCATCGTCTCAATATCCTCACTCGACCTCCTCGGACTCATAGCCCGCACATCGTCCGGCCCAAACTGAATATCCACGGGGCCCACATCGCTATCCCTGGGGATCACCATCGGCCCGCTGCTCTTCCTGCTCAGTAGCCGCGGGCGTGTCGGCACGGGCGCGTGAATTGCGGCGCGGTGGTCCTGCTCGGCGGACGAGTCGGACGACGATTGCTGCTCGTGAGGGGAGGCGGGCGTTTCCGTTATTTCCGTCGCGGGAGAGGCCATCACGGTGGACATGTGTTCTCCTGTCTCCTTTTGATACTTTCTCTTCGCGACGGTGTGTTGTCACGGTCTTTTCGAATTCGCTTCAAGGGGGAAGGTCCGTTTTCTTCCTCGTCGAGATCGGTCGGTATTCGTCGACGCACCGGGGAATCATAGGACTCCAAAGAACGCGCTATCTCGTACGTGGTGTGTTCCGAAGGGGTTTCCCGCTGGCAAAGTAATTTTCCAGACGGTTCGAATTGCCACGGGGTTCGGGCCGCGGGTGGCGATGACGTGGGGGGCTGGATGACAGCGAGGCTGAGTGTCGCCAATTCCTTGGACGCCGATCCCTTTCCTCAAGTCCAGACCAAAACAACAAAAGTCGTCCCACGCGAAGAAAAAAAGGAGGCTACGTTTCCCTCCTCGAATCGAAAAGTATTCGTCCTTGCCCCAAACCGTAACACTTCCCAGACCTCTCCGCTGAGACAGAATCAGGCAATAACCGCCAATAAATTGGCCGGGAAAGAAACCCAAAGCGCTCCCCCTGTTCGTTCCTCGGTATTCGTCCTCCTCGCGGAAGCTCGTCGTGGGTAACGTTCGCTTTTTCGGCCGTCCAGGCGGTGTCGGCAGAGGGCGTCTTTCGTCGGAGAAAAGCGTTCGTGTGGCTGGCGCCGTGTACTGCCGTATGCCGGGGGTGGTTATCGCTCGTATCAAAAACCGGACATCTACAGCCTGACGGCCAAATAGAAACAGAAGTAAAATAAAAAAAAATGAAATAAAATACAAGAAGTTAGAGAGGCCCTGGTACTCGAGTGTCAAAAGGAGGGGAAAATATCGGGCAGTTTCTGGACAGCAAGGGAAGGTGGGAAGATTTAGCAACAAAAAGAAAAAAGGGAAGAGGGAAAGAGAGGAGCGGAGGTGCTCGCCCCAGTGTCATTCCCAAGCTTGCTAACGGTGGGTTGGCCGTAACTTGGAAATTAAAACTGCCAAGGAAAGCACTGGCTGGCGCCGAATCTGGGTCCTTGCCCAGGCTAGGCCACTTGGTTCGCTGAGGACGGTCGGGCTTCCAGGGAACGAACCCCACTAAAAGACCGCCGATCGTCGTACTCATACAGTATCCGTTACCCCTCTAACGGTGAGCCCTGGCCCGCCCTGTCACGGTTCCTGTTTTTCTATTTTTTTTTGGTCTCTCCCGCGCACTTGCTGAAGCTGTCAAGACGCCTTGGGAAAATTCCCCGATAAATGTCAACCCTTGAACTTGTTTGCCTTATCCCCACTCTCGCAACGTGGGAGGAGCCGGTCGGCCAGTGGGTTTTAGGCTTCGAGAACCCCCGTCCGCCTGACCTTCTGTGCAGGACGTTCGTGCGGAGAAGAATGCGCGAGCGTTACAGACCACGATTGAGTGGGGGAGGCTTTGTGCCGTGACTCCGTAGTCAGCGTCACTCCTGCCAAGGTGCCGTCGCCTTTCCTTTCTCCTTTGAGACTTTGGCCCGGGTCCGCGTCCGGCCGACGCTGGCGCCTTCCCCGGATCGGAATCCCAAAGACGGTAACACGCGCTGTCCCAAGTATTCTGAGAAACGGCATGTCGAACCAGGGTTTGAAAACAAGGTTTTGTCGCTACTCAGACTATTACCGCCGTGCTGGTGATTTCAACAATCACTCCGCGCACGAGAAGGGGTGATGCTTCCCCCCGGCCTTGTCTTGGCGTTGTTGCTCAGCGAAACGGAAGCCGTGCTCGCACGACGTCTTCCCCGATCCAACCCTTCCCAGTCGTATAACCCTCCACGACATCCCCCATTCCTCGGCCCAGTTTCCGACGATCCCTCTCCCAGGCGGTCGTCTCGTGAACGCAAATGTTTTCGGCCGCCTTGTCCATCTCTTCCTACCCTTGGCAAAGGCCAAAAAAGTGGAGATGGCGGCCTGAAAGGAAGAAAAAAAAAAAAAAGGTCCGAGAGGTGGGAAGAATCAATACAGGCGGATTCCTCAGAAATTGGAAATCTTGGGGTATCACTGGGCAGGCCCGTCTCCTGTGACGCCATTACCCGCCCCCCCACCCGATCCTCCTAGCCGCTTGCATCATTGGCTCCGAGAACTTGGTACGTATCCGCCCCACTCGCATTGTCATTTTCGAGGCAAGGCCACTCAGGGAACAACTCGAGACGGTGCTGGCGTTCCAGGGGTCCACCTGTCTCCTCCGCCCTTTGTTCGCCAAACCGCGGGGCAACCGTTTCATGGTTTGCCCAGCCTTGAGATAGGGCTTGAGGATCTCCCAGGTCTCATGACGTCGTACGCAGGTTGCAGGGATTCCGGGGGTCGAGGTCATAATATTCCCCTCTCTCGCTGTGAGCCCGGCGGCTTTAACCTGGTGGTGCTGTCCCGGAATCTCGAGCCAGGGGCTTTGTGCGACACAGTGACGTCTTTCCGGGGCTTCACCGTTTCGTGCGGTACGACACCAAGGTGCCAGGCGAGTTCAGTGGTGACACTAGGCACTCAGCACTGTCTGGGCCAAGGAAGATCAGCGCTCGGGTCTGTCGCCTTGAACAGAAGGGCCAGAGCCCGACGTCCCGAAGATCTCCGGCCAACAACGGACAACCTGCCGCGTCCATGCCGAGTGGGCACCATCAAACATGGCCGTAATCAGTCCTGCACACACGACACCCAGCATCGAGGACTTGACCGCCGTGAACCTTGGCCCCCCCCACGATGCGCTGGCGATCGGCGACGCAGCACATCGCTCCCACTTCGATCACTGCCCGCACTTATTTCGCCAGCCTGTTGGGGGTCCGGGGGCGGGGAAAGTCGCGCGCCGGATTCAGAATCGTCCCGAGCTCAGCGTCCATCTCGCCACTTGGACATCCTCTGACAGTAGCGCGAAATCATCCTGCCAAGAAAAAAAAGAAAGCCGATCCTTCCTCTTTCGTCCACCGTTTCGGACCAAAATGCCACTTCTCGAAAGACAGGTGGCCGCGATTACCGGCAGAGCGGTCTACGGCCACTTCATTTCCAATCAAGCAAATTGACTCCGGCAAACAGGGTTCTGATCTGCAACTTGGCAAACCACGAAATCCTGCCCCCTTTTACCCGTCGATCAGCGGAGGAGTCTGCTTTCTTCGCCCACGATCGTTTCAGTTGGCAAAAAGAGGAGCGCGTAAAGCAAGACGCTCGTGTTTGCATCTGAAAGCCCATGGACCAGGCATATGAAGAATACGAACTGCCCACTCTATTATTGGTGCATAACGGGGCGCGGCTCCTCAAAGATGACGATGACATCATTGCTGCAGGCTCCTCTCGGCTAATTAGCCCCAGCAGGTATGAAATGCGCTTCGAGAAAAAAAAAAAAGGCAGGCCGAGGTGCCGGCGGTTGGTGACGGATGGCAGGTCTGCCTCTTGACATCCCTGTCGTCCCCAGAGCGCAGGCTTGGATATGGCTTCCGAAAGGTGCAAGAAGGTTCGCTCAGATCTTCACCCCGCACATCAGTCTCCGCAGTGGAGTCCTTTGATGAGTGGGTAAGCTGGCGGCCCCGAGATACTCTCTCAATGAAGGCCCGTCCTGCGCGATATAACCCTCATGCTCACTCGTTGCTCCTCTCACTCTCGGCCATCTCAATCTTACATATGGACAGAGGGCTGCCCCGAACCCCCAAGCCTCTTGACGTCTCCAAACGGCACGTCGTAAACCGGAGCCGGTGTCCATGGACGTCTTGCCCGATGTCACTCCGGGTATTGAGGCGCGTGCGTTCCGGTGAACCAAGATCAAGGCGGGTTTGGTTTCAGTCGCTTGTGGATCGAGGGCATCAATACGAACCATCGCTCGTTTGATGCAACCCAAGCTCGAATCCCGACTCCAGGCCTTCGGGTTTGACCCACGAAAACAAAATCGTCGGGCAGGCAAAACCCAAGAGGCCACACCTCCATCGTCAGACGTGGAAACCCGTGGCCCAGTCTTTCGACGGATGCTCTGACTCCCTCATACCGTCATCGGGCCGAGAATCGCTCGTGATACCACTCCACGCAAGCCCGGTCCCCCCCCCCTCGGGCCCTCCTCCCTCAGAGAAAGCGCAAGAGACCCCAGGTAGGATCAGTCAGACCTGCAAGCTGAAGACACGAGAGCAATGATCTGCACAAAGTGCCCTCGGTCTCTCAAATCAAGACGGACGGCCGTCCACCCACAGTAGTGCCGTCACAGGACACTCCCGACGCACGGAAAAAAGCTTGGCCACCAACAGTCCGAGCTTAAATCCCTGAAAGCAACCCCTCTCCCGCCCTGCCTTGTTTTTCCCCTCCCCAACCAAGTTTCCAACTTCAACCGGTTTTCCGCCCCCCTTCTTCCCCTGGCCACTTAACCCGGGCCGCGTCCTCTCTTGCCATACTGCGGCCCGCGACGAATAATATGGCAAAGTGTCATGTGTGTGCAGACGGTGACTCTCCCAGTTTGGGGGGGGCCCCCGGGACTTGAATCTTGGCTAGATCCCTGCATTTGGATTGCTTGGTTTGGAGGCCGGGAGCGACTGGAGATGCCGATCTCCTTACCCTTCTGACGCAGGATTGCTGCAAACCATGTCCGGGACGGGACACAGGGTGGGCTTCGAAAGTGGCGGAGTCCTTCGTCGCTGATCGAGCTCCGAAGGGAATAGGGTAATTTCCAGGGTTCAGCCCGCACGTAAGGCAACAAAACCCTGGGGAAGTGGAAATTCCGAAGAGCGGCTGGTCGCTTCGGGTCAACCTTCCTGCCGTCACCGTAGTTAACTCGACTTCTGTCCTCCGCACGTGCATGACGGGGCTGAATCCCGCGGACCTGTCCGCACGAGATCACCCCTCTGTGGCCCCCCTTTCAGGAGAACCCCCAGGCACGAATACATAAAGGACGCGGGGAAAAGGGCGTGGGTCGACACTACCCAGGCCGCGAGACACGCGCCCGTCAATCTCACATCCACGGCTCCCTTTCTTTTTGTCAACGTCCAATATAACGACGCCATCTCCCGGACTCATGCAGGGCGTCCCGCCGCCACGCTCCCCGACTGGCAGTCAAGGGATCCGCGCCGGCCAATGGCGAGTCCGCGTTTCCCCGGCGAGGAAGATGTTGTGTGGAATCTGTGGGTGTGTCTAAAGAGAGAAGGCGATGATTCGGGCCAACCAGAGGTAGCCAGGTTAATTGAGCCTCTCAGCCGTCAAATGTAAAGTCATGATCCAAGTGACTGACTGTCGACCAGCCGACCAGTTTGTAAGGTATCGGTGGATAACCACAAGTAATGATGTCGCCATCTCAGCACTGATCCGTGTCGTTCGAGGTTCGCAAGGCGCCCCCCAGGGAAAGAGGGAATCATTTCCACCTCCGACATCGAGGCCTCGAGAAGCATCGCCCCCATTCCTCTGCCCCTCCCCGTTTCGCCTGACGGCTACCCGCCTGGTCACCTCCCTAGAAGGACACCCTTCCGCGGCCCTCAGGCCCCTCACCCCTCGTGGGCCAGTCCTGGTCTTCTATCCCTTCCTCGAGGCTTCCGTATCACTCGCACAACTTACCTCTTTCCCCCCCGGTAGTATGGTCAGCCGCATCTGCGAGGACCTGTCGTCCTACGAGCTCAACCACGAGGTATCCAGTTCCACAAAGTTGCCTCCATCCGCACAAATTCGCAAAAAAGAAAAAAAAAGAAAAGAGGAAGAGAAAAAGGCCCGATCTGGACATTCCGGAGATTTATCACTTCACGCCCCTTGCTCGTTGTCGTTTCCCCGTGGGACTCAGATCAACGTTTACATGAGCCGTTGAATACGTGAGACACCGTCTAAGGAAACTTTACTCTGCTACTAAAATAAGACCCAAATAGAGAAGCGCGATGGGGAACGATTACACACAGATCTGGCGCCCTCGTCGGCTTCCATCCCCCCCTGCACACCTCCGAGGCATCTCACACGTGGAGGCGCCCGCAAGTGCCGGGTAGCCGCATGCATTTCGCTCACTTTCTCAATCTCGCCGGTCTTGGCTTGCGTTCCTCCGATGGCGGTCCCAATATTGGGGCAGGTTAGGTCGGCGTCGATGAATGCGCGGTGCCGTATCCAAGATGAATTATTGGTTTGGCAAAGTTCGCCGTCCCGGAGGCTTGGAAATGTCTTGGACAGGAACGACCTCTTCGGGCGATGGCTCTCTTCGTCTTCATGGGGAGCCGCACCGATAGCGCGCGTCTCATCTCCACAAGACGGCGACAGGCATCGCAGGACTCGAGGCTCTCCCGCATACGGACGCAAGGGAGAGGGGATTTGGCCAATTCTGAGGGTGGATCCCCCCCCCCCCCCGGCGATGCCGGATCCCAAGGGCTCATCCCGTAGCACAAAGATACCAAGAGGGTTCACTGCATCCTCTGTGCGGAAGACTCACCCAAGAAGAACGGTGGCGTCTTCAGCAGCGCCCAAATCCCCACCAGCACGGGGAACTTCTGGGACACGACTTCCTTGCCTGTGTCCGGTGGAAATCACACGCGGCAGGGCGCCCGGTGGGCTCTTGTCCCCCGTCATGTGTGTGTGCGTGTGCCATGTGTGTCCGTTCCTGTACGCCTTCCTTGACCGGGACCCCCTCCCTGATTGAGGTCCCTCTCGTTCATCGACGAAAGGGAGAATGGCGGTTTCGGCAGCTTCCATTCTTGGCGAACAACAAGGGCGCCCCCTTATTGAATTCCCGGATGGCGATGCTTGCATGGTGATTTGTGATAAAAGAAAAGTCTTTAGTGGTATAAAGTTTCGAGAGCCCCTTCCCCTCCCATCCCGTCCCCTTTTGCGTCTCCTATACACACTGCGCAAGGTGTTTCCCAAGCTCGAGTTACCCCTTTATGTTTCGAGGTGACGGTCAACAACAGGCAATATAACCTAGTCAAGAAAAGATTAGGTCCCGCGGAGTTTCCTCAATCCGCCTGGAAAGTGTCTTGCACAGCTCCGGAGTCCCATTCCATATACTATATCACGGAAGACACGCATACGCGTCTCGCCTGGGGCAACTCCAACGACGAAAAGCCACAACATCTCGGTTTCTTTGGCTCCTAACTTCTCACAATCGTTCTTCGGACACTTTTATCCCTTTACGACTCGAATTGGAGACCTTTCCGCAGACATGAGCGTTATGGAAGCCCAGATCGAGAAGACGGCTACGGGCGGATCAGGAGACGGCTCGAACCCGGCTCAAGATATTATCGAGGCCGCGAAGGTAGCCGAGGCCGAGAGGGTAAGCTCTCGTTCTCCTTTCTGACACGCGAGCTCACACTAACCTCAGTAGGAGAAGATGCTCATCCGGAAGTTGGACTGGAAACTGCTCCCATGGGTGAGTCGCTTGCCTCCCAGTTGATGCTCGAACCCAACTAGGCCTTTCGAAGCCACTTTGGAGCCGGGCTTATCTACCCTTCGTGTTTAGGGCTGACGGATATAGCTTTGTTTTCTCTACCTCCTCGCATTCCTCGACCGCACCAATATCGGAAACGCCAAAATTGCAGGACTAAGCGAGGACCTTGGTCTCTCGGTGGGACAGTACAATGCGACCCTCACCATATTCTTTGTCTCGTACGCAGTGTTTGAGCCACTTACCAATGTGCTGCTCAAGAGCATCCGACCTTCTATCTTTATTCCGATTATTGTGTAAGTACTTCCCATCAACGCTTTCCCACGACCGCGGATATGTGCCCTTCACACATGCCTTTGTTTGACAGCAGATCAATATCTCTCTCTCTCTCTCTCTCTCTCTCTCTCTCTCTCTGTGTGTGTGTGTGTGTGATCCGGGGATGGATGTCAATTGACCTCCACATCGTATCATTCCCTTTGCTCCCTTGACTTCACCCTATGTTGTCCAGTGTCATACAAGTACTAATCCACAGGGAAGCACCCTCTGGGGTATCAGCATGACCTCCATGGGCTTTGTCACGAACTACTCCGGACTCATGGCGGCACGCTGGTTCCTGGGCCTCACAGAGGCCGGTCTTTTCCCTGGAATTAATTACTACCTCTCCTGCTGGTACAGGCGATCTGAACTTGGAGTGCGTGCGGTAAGTACCCTATCCTTGCGGCGTGCACCCCAGCTATCATTCGGAATCTGGAAGATCCTAATACGGTTCCAGGCCATTTTCTTTTCCGCAGCTGCCGCCTCCGGCTCCTTCGGTGGGCTTCTAGCCGGTGCTATCTCCCTCATGGATGGTGTCGGCGGGAAGCCCGGCTGGGCCTGGATCTTCATTCTCGAGGGAATCGTCACTGTACTCGCCGGGTTTGCCTCGTTCTGGTTTGTCCTCGACTTCCCAAGTGAGACGAAACATCTTTCTGAGGACGAAAAGATGCGGGTCCTCCGTCGCCTCGCAGAGGACCAGCCTCTTGTCCTCGAGGGATCGGCGGCTCGGGAGACGGAGTTCAAGTCGAGCTACCTGGTGGCTGCCCTCAAAGATTGGAAGACCTGGCTTAGCATGGTAATCTACATGGGATGTGACATGCCTTTGTACGCATTTTCCCTCTTCTTGCCGAGTATCATTGACGAGTTGGACTTTGGAGCCAGAGAGACAGACTCCAGCACGGGAGGCGTCTCATCCTCGACTGTCCGATCGCAGCTCCTCAGCGCAGCGCCCTACGTCACCGCCGCGATCATCACGGTTGTTGTTGGTTGGGTCGCGGATCGGACGTCTCGTCGAGGAATTTGCAACCTCATTGCAGGGACAGTAGCAGCCGTGGGCTTCTCGATGCTGCTTGGTTCCGATGACGCGGCGGTGAAGTACGCGGGCACGTTCCTTGCGGCGCTGGGCATTTACCCTTGCATCAGCAACACGATATCCTGGGTTGCCAACAACACGGAGGGTGTCTACAAGCGAGGCATCGTTCTTGGCTTCACGATCGGATGGGGAAATCTGACAGGCATTGTCAGCTCGAACATATACTTCCGCGCACCGAAGTTCGTCGAGGGGCATGCCGTTGTCTTGGGGTTCTTGGCTGTAGCCCTCGTCGGGGGGAGCTTTGTGATGTTGGTGTCCCTGATGAGGGAGAATAAGAAGAGAAGGGACGGGAAGAGGGACAACGTGCTTGAGGGGAAGACGGACGAGGAGGTTGAGGAGCTCGGAGACAAGCACCCGGGTTTCCTGTATACACTGTAGATGGTGGAAATATTGCGCATATACGCGCGGTTGTTTGGATGGGGAGGCTGATAAGGGTGGGGATTGTGTGTGTCTTCTGGAGCAGGCGGTGTGGTTTGCCGGAGTTTGGTCGGACGCATCACGTTTGAGCAAGGTCAGTACGGTTTAAAAGCGTGGAAGCATGGCTCGTTCCTGTTGGCTTTTTTGAGATTGTTTTTGTTTTCGTCGGTGTCGGTCGTATCACTTTGAGGGAATAGGGGCGAGCTTTCGCGTCGCCGTGAGCCCATTCCGGCGTAACGCAGCAGCGCGACGACTTGGGTTTCCAAACCCTCGGTTTTCTGGGACGCGGGAACACAGAGAGGCCTCTGACGGATCTACGGATGAATCTACGCATCAGCATTTTGTACCACTAGTCTCTCATCTCCAGTGGTCGGCTTCACTTTTGGAGATCGCGGTGTCGCGAAATTTCAGTGGACACTGGACACTCTTTTCAGTTATATAAAAGGCATGCCAGTTTTCCCTAGGTTGAGATTGTGATACTACGGGATGGCACATGAGTAATTCGACTGAGGCCAACCGAACCGGATCCTCCATCTAGGAAGCCCCGTGGTGTAAGGGCCGTCATGTACTTGCGACTCCTCTGAGGCTTCACCGACTTATACCCCATGAACCCAAACCTGAACACACTCTATATCAACGTGAGGCATATCACCCCAGAGAGGGCCAGTTCTCGGGACATTGGCAAAGTCAAAAATAGAAACACAAGTATGAAAGGATAAAAGATTCCAGAGAACTGTCGATCCTCTGACAACGCTTCACATCACAGGTGGTGGCTGAATCGAGACCTCATGATTGGGGCTCCTCGCGAGGAGTCTGAGATCGATGCGTTGTTCAGTGCGAGGTACATTTTGCTCTCCCCGCATCTTCTGCTCTTTGCTCGCGAAACCAATTAATAGGTACAGGGTGGGAGGGGAATGGTTAGATGCGGACATAGCGCGGTCACTCCCTTACAGCCCTGGAACTTGGATTGGCGGAGCCGGATCTCTTAACACGCCACACAGGATGCTCTCAAGACTAAGTGTCCAGCTGGGACCAAACGGCTGGGAAGCCCGAGTATAACTCTGCAGGGAATAAAGCTCTCCCTCGATAGACACTCACACTCCCTTTCTCCTAGATACGAAGCCCCAGAACGCAAAGACTTCGTGTATCCAATTTATTTTCCTTCGAGCCATTTATGTCCGCGGACCCTAGCGCAGCGCATGCAAAGCGAAAAGCATCTTCCCGATAGTAAACTCGCGCCATGGCTGAAAGCAAGCAGCGGACGCCCGTTGGGTTTGGCTCCCTTGTGGCGTCCAAGCTAGACCCGAAAAGGGGATCAGGTCAATTTTCCGCGTGGGAAAACAAGGCGATGGCGTTTCCTTGGCTTTCCTGTTGTTCCTGGACTTGGCGTACAAAGGGCTGGATCTCTCAAGGCACAAACAAGGGATGGACACGCCGCCGCTCGTGGACGCCCTTCGATCGGGACATGCGGGTGATGAAGCCACGGCAGGGGCCTCCGCAAATCTGACTTTTCCTCTCCCGGGCTGACCTTGGCATTTTCAGCAAGGGAGGGATCTCTATTTCAATGAAAGCGCTAAAGGGGGAATAAGACGGCCCACGAAAGGCAAGTTGAACAATATGTTCCCCCCAAAGCAAGCTTGCCTCCATTGTCCTGCGCCTACCCGACCCGTATTTCCCGGTCATTGGACGACTGATCCCAACCATGCAGCCTCGCCCTCTGTGCCCACAGTGTTTCTTTCCCCCACCGCTTACTTCTGTGTTACGCTCCGTCGGCTATGGCTCGTATAGAGGGCCGCGACTCTCGTTTGTGCGAGTGTAAGTGGTAAGTGGGGAAGTCGACCACACAGATTGGCCTCACAGGCTTTCAGTCCCTTCGCCGCCTTTCCCCCTCCCAGCATGGTCAAGGTTATTCGAGATTTAGCCAGGACGTGCAAGCCAAGTCATATCACGACCGGAGACAAGACGGCAGCCCCCTATTTCTGCGCCTCCCTCTGCCTCTCCCCCTTCTCCCTCCTTCCTTCGTCAATGATGGTCTTCTTTGACTTATTTACCGACTTCTCCATAAAAGGCGAGTACCCGCTTGCATCCACACCAAAACCACCACATTCCAGCCTCCCCCCACGCCGTTTACGAACAAACTGCAAGGGAGGCTGCCACCAACAAACAACGCCAATCTCTCTTATTGAGGCCAAATGCACGTTAGCGCTAATCCCAAGCAAGGGATGGCGCCATGGATGTCTGTTTAAGCGACGCCCATGGTAGTGGTCACGGGAGGGAAGACCCAGCTGGCAGGTACCTCAACCTGAGCGGCGGACGGCGGGCGGGAGGTGGCTTTTTCGAGATGCGGACTCCCGTCTTGGCGGGTCAGCGATCTTTAGTCTATCCCCATCCTGAGGATATCGTTGCACCCTCCAATCTCCTGTAAGGTGCCAAAGGGCGTCGTCTTTTAAGGGATAATAGCCCTGCCCCCACCACTGCTGGGACAAGTACACTTGTTGAATAGTATCTCCAGTCCCCGGTGTCCTCCACCGGTCCTGCTTTCCTCTCCGTCGCGCCCTTGCTTGCCGAGCCACCTTATCGTCGCACATAGGCCAGGAGCCACCGGGCCCCCAAAATGTCTCCCCTCGCTGCGCGCTCTCATAGGCGGGGACACGAACGTCGCTGAATCATGGACCGTCGTACCTCCCCACGGCGTGCGGCCCTCCCTTGTGACGGCGTGATTACTCCCGTCCGACGCTGTCACCCATCCTAGCTCTCGGCTCTCCCTCTCATAGGGAACAATGGCCCTCTCGCAGTGTCACGGGACTCGTAGGCTGTCAGTTCATTGTGGTTCACCAATCTTCTGTCAGGTCGTGATATCCGCTTACATGGCGACACCCGAGGGATCGCCGACGTCGTGCCTTCGCCGCTGTCCTCTGACGCCACATACCGCCCTGCTCACCGCTCGCTGCACCTCTCGATGGGGGGATACCTCCACGAGAGAGCATCGTCTCCCTGGCACTGTCCTCTGGGCCGGCTCGTGATACCCCCGACGCCCAATAACGAGCCTCATCCCCACGCCCTCGCGTCGCACACGATAGCTAAACGCAAAACCTTGCCCACCAGGCCCGAGTCCCGCTGCTCTCTCTCCCTTGTCTCAATCTCTCTCGAAAACAGGGATGTAATATCCCTTGACTAGAATCCTCTTTCTCATACCGTTCCTGGGTCCTATTTCATCCCTACGTGGGTATACTTCCCGTGTATGCGGGGTGCCAGTTGGATCTATCTTGGCGTAGAAGTCGCACTCCGTACGCCTCACAGCCCTCTGGCCGGTTCCCGGACCGAGAGCGCAGGGATTGGGAAACGTCTGGTACGCGCCACGACGTAAAGGCGAGCTGAAACATGCCCTCGGGTCCCGAGTACCGTCGAGTCCAGGTTTCCTCGAGCGAAAGGATCACGCTCTATGTTACCCCCCCGACACCTTCGTCCCTCGTTCATCCTTGGCCATTTTGTTTTCGTCCCTTTTGCTTCGACTTGGCGCACAAAGGCCGGTATCCCACCCTCCAGGTATCGGAGTCTTCCTTGCGGGGAGAGAAGAGAGGGAGCTCCGAAGGTCCCTATGGCTGGCTGTCAATAACACGCTCTGATTGAACCGCCCTTTCCCACCCATCCTACAAAGTATAATCTCCTCCCCATCACCGGCATCTCAATACCGGACGCCACATTCTGCATTTTCCGAGCCGCCCCC
>JAMBUN010000149.1:0-42927 GCA_030271035.1 Microascus cirrosus
TCTGAAAAGATTTGGGATTAAATTCGTAAAGATATTGTAGGTTGAAAAGGGTGGGTTCAAATGGCGGTGAGGGATTTTGGGGTGGCCCGGTCGGGGGGGTGGCCCGGTTGTGGGTGAGAGACGTTACATCAATACAGTCTTTTTCCACATTAAGGAAGCGCCCGGCCCCAGCGCGTCTCGCTTCAGGATGCCCCTGCTGACGGAGGAGGAGCGCGAGTCCATGAGCCCAGAGAGAATATCCAGCATACACCCCACGCGGGCGCGGGCGATGTAGCACATTGCCAGGATTGATGAGGAGTGTGAGCGTGCGCCGAAATCCGGGCAGTTTCAGCTGTTTCGCGGGCCGTTTAGGGCCTTCAGGATTGCATCTAGGAGCACATCCTCTCCTATAGATTCAGCAGAATCCGAATGACAGAGCAGGTGCGCCTGCCGGATTCACCTCCCCCGGAGACTAGACCAGATCTAGAAGACAACCCCGGCTATCTCAGCGAAGCGCTGTCACCATCCCAGACGCATCCACACTATCGCCGAGGGGTCATTTCGCACGGTTACTGGCTCAGGACGTTTGCAATACTGCTAATTACCACGTGTTTAACTGGTGCTCTATGGACAGTTGGTGAAGCTTGCCTGGTCATGAGGGAAGCCCCGGCTAGTGGGTTGCCAAGTAGAGAGCAGCAGTGGACATAATAGCTGTTACAAGGATTAGACATCAGACCTCTAGCCAAAATTTCACCCCTTCTTAGCAAGAGGCGGCGTTCTTGTGTCTAGCCTCCCTCTAGATGTGACCCAGGACCCTATATGCGAAAACACTTCAATCCCTCTAACCCTAAATTACACTATACCTCAAAATTCCGTATTCCTTCTCAAAAGCTACTCTAAAACAGTCCTCCAGAGTCTTACACCATACTGCCATAGCAAGACCCCCTAGCATATTCCCTTCGCTCACCACGCCAAGTCTTGCCTCGCCGCTATTACGCTAGGTGAGGAGATGGACTACGCCATGCCTAAGGCGGCCAAGTATAAGTCGATCCTCATAGCGCTTCTCACCATGGTGCAGATGTCGAGCGTCACGGGCAACTGCGAGCAGACAGAGTACTACTTCCTCGAGGCAGGGAAGTTCATACGCTTGAAGCGCCTTAATCAGCGGAAGTCACGCAAAGTCCGCCTACTGCACCATTGCTACGTCTTCGAACGCATGCTGTACGAACTCAGCTTGTCCAGAAATGTGCACTCACCCTCGCGCCACAAAGTACGAAGAGCCATCGATCGAGCGGCGCGAAGGAATTCAGCCGGGATCGTCTGTCCTTCCAATTCCTCGCGTGGAAAATCTAGAGGAAGAGATGCACCAGATCAGAGACAAGGAAAAGATGTGTAGGAGGCGCCGTGATGACTCTGACCACTTTGGGAGGGCTATAAACTGACATATAAGTAGCGAAGAACCATGGATTATACTGTCCGCTTGTGATTCTCAGATAGCTGGTAGCTGGTAGCATTAAAGCCTGCCTAGAATGAGTACAATGAGAAGGTTTCATTCGCAAATATATGTCAGATAAGCAGCGTCTGATCAATTAACGTCGCTTTCGATCCACTTTGTAATCCATTGCAAACACCAGTGACCGCTACCTCGAAGTGTATCCCCCATCGACCATGAGAACAGAGCCAGTCACAAACGAGCTTCGACCGCCGGCCAGATACAGAACCCCATCCGCAGTTTCGCTGGGGTTTCCCATTCGTTGCATTGGCACCGCGGTGCTCACCCGCTCCTCCATCGCCCTCAGGACGTCTGGGTTATTCGTCGTCATCGGCGTCTCAGTGTACCCGGGACAGATAGCATTAATCCGCAGCCCGTCCTTAGCGTAATCCTCCGACGCTGAGCGCGTGAGTCCAATTATGCCGTGCTTGCTCGCGGTGTACGCCGTCGACAACGAGATCCCCACAACACCCTGGATCGAGCTGAAGTTGACGATGGAGCCCCGGTGCAAGGTCCTCCCGTCGATGCTTGACAGGATTCGGTCCTGCTTCAGCATTATTTTTGCTGCGGCCTTGAGAACGAAGAAAGAGCCCGTGAGGTTAATGTCCAGGATCCGCTGCCAGTCCGCAGCCTCCGCGAAGGCGGCGCCGCCCTGGTGCTTCATGGCGATCCCTGCCGCGTTGACGACATAATCTAGGCGTCCGAACTTGGCAGCAACATCGCTTACCACCTCGTTTACCCGCTCTTCGCTCGTGACGTCAACGGCGTAGACCTCTATCCGACACCGCTTGTTGCTGTTTCCGGCCTGTCGTGTCGGAATGACACTTTCGATCTCGAGTATGGCGGTGGTGAGGGCCGTGGAGTCGAGATCCAGGAGCGCGACTCCTGCGGCACCATCGCGAGCGAAAGCGGTCGCACAGGCTTTTCCGATGCCGGACCCTGCCCCGGTTACTAGAGCAAACCCGGGAACGTCCATTGTTAACAGAATCAGACTTTATTACTTGATTTGCAGGGTAATGTTCGCGACGGAGAAGCCGGCTTTCTCAAATATATTGCCAATAGAGTGGTAATGAATAGGTACGGAACGAGTGAGATCCTACAATGTAGGTAGGTAGGTAGGATACAATCTGAAGGGTGAGGTGAGGCATGCCAATCTCGGATGGGGGCGATGAAGAGTGACCCGGGGGGGGAGGACTTGGAGGGCTAGAATCGTTCTCATTATCTCGGCACATCGAATCCGACACTCCAAGGCCACTCATACAATCCTTTTACAGTCAGGACTAAATGGGTATTTGGCTTGGACCTTCGAAGTGGAGGTTCTCCTTACTGGGCATGTGGGGCACCCGGCCGGTCAACCTCAAAACAGGATTGGGGAAAAGTGCGGGACAAACGCTCCAGAAGAGGAAAGTTATCCCCGTCTATGGGAAATCGCCACAAAATCCCCCTCCCAACCATGTCGAAGCGCGCCCATGCAGGTGTTCTCCCCGAACGAGGGAGGAAAGCCAGCCAGGCAGGTGGGACTTTTTGGTCCCGCCTGAAGTGGAGACCTGCCGCGGCCTGTGAATAGATGTGTCGAGATAGGATATCGTTGCCCCGTGGCGAGATTCTTTGCGAGAAATCGACTTAATTAAGGCGCCAATTGCAATAAATTCATCACGACCCAGCAGCCCTTGTTCGTTTGGCAGAAGTCCAAGACTTCTTAAACATAAGCCTCACAGCCCATACCTCAACTTCTCTACGGCCTGCCAGTTGCCATAGAATATGTATTCCTCACAGGGCACCGGGAAGCAAGCCTTCGATGTTATCATCATGGGCGCAGGCCTCTCTGGCCTCTGCAGCCTCTATCACCTCCGCCAGCGCTTCCCGGACTGGCAAATCAGGGTCCTCGACAATGCAAGCGATGTCGGCGGCACGTGGTTCTGGAACCGCTACCCTGGCTGCCGCTTTGACTCCGAGTCCGTTTCCTACGGCTTCTCCTTCGACAAGGAGCTGCTGGAAGAGTGGCACTGGAAAGAGGCCTTCTCCCCACAGGGAGAGACCCACAGGTACGTCAAGCGCTTTGCAGAGAAGCACGACATGTACAAGGACATCCGATTTGGAACCAACATCAAGTCTGCGTGTTGGAATGACGACAGCCGCACCTGGACGCTCACGGACGAGGAGGGAAACGAATACGTGACCACCTTCCTCGTCAGCTGCATTGGATTCCTCTCCGCACCCACGCTACCGGCAATCCCCGGCATCGAAAAGTTCCAGGGTCAGGCCTTCCACACGTCGCGGTGGCCCTCAGACCTCGACTTATCCCGCGACTTTGCAGGCAAAAAGCTGGGTATCATCGGGACCGGCGCTACAGGCATCCAAACGATAACCGCTCTCTCTAAGTCGCCCGTCTTCGCCTCGCTCGAGGTCTTCCAGCGCACCGCCAACTGGTCCGCCCCGCTCCGCAACACGGAGATCTCTACCGAAAAGATGAAGGAGCTCCGGGAGAACTACGATTCGACCTTCCAGGTCTGCGCGGAGACACCCACGGGATTCATGCACATGGCAGACCCTAGGAAGACCACCGAGGTGACCGAGGAGGAGCGGATGGAGCTGTGGGAGAAGCGGTACAACGAGCCCGGGTTTTCCAAGTGGCTTGGTATTTTCAGCGACGCCTACACGGACCGACAGGCGAACAGCATGTACTCGGAGTACATGGCAAACAAGATCCGGGAAAGGGTACGCGACCCGGACACCGCAGAGAGCCTAATCCCCAAGAACCACGGGTTCGGCATGCGCCGCGTACCCCTGGAAAGCGGGTACTTCGAGGCCTACAACCAGCCTAACATCCACCTCGTCGACCTTCAGAAGACCCCAATAGCAAACATCACGCCCAAAGGAATCAGAACTGCCGACGGCAAGACGCACGAACTCGACGTCCTCATTTACGCCACGGGCTTCGACGCCATCACCGGCGCCTTCAACGCCATCGAGTGGAAAGGCAAGGAGGGGCGGCCCCTGATCGGCTCCAGCGGGACCCCCGAGGGAGAGCGCGCTGTCTGGGTCGACCACCGGCCGCACACCTTCCTCAGCATGACCATCCCCTCCATGCCAAACATGTTCACGGTCCTCGGCCCACATCAACCCTTCGGCAACGCCACCCGGAATCTCGAGCACGCCGTTAACGTGGTGTCCGATCTGCTAGAGTTCTGCCGTGACAACGGGCACACCTACGTAGAGGCGTTGCCGGCGGCTGCCGAGGAGTGGACGGAGCATGTGATCGAGTGCAGCAAAGATGCGCTATCCAATGAGGTCGACAGCTGGATGACAGGGGTGAATAAGAACGTCAAGGGCAAGACGGTTCGGAGCGTGGCGAGATATGCCGGGCCTGCGCAAGAGTTCCGGAGGAGGTGCAGAGAGTGCAAGGAGTCTGGGTATCAAGGGCTGGTATTCGCTTGACGGACTATTAGTTTCGTAGCACCCCAATTCGATAATGGAAATATATTCCTTTTTTAAGACTTATTGCGAAGAGAGATTTTAAACGCTGTCTGATTCCACCTGTTTAGCACTATCTGTCCTCCACGTGCTCTCTCCCCAACCTCCCCGTCTATTCAATCTCCTTTATCTGGCAGATCTCGAAGCCTTAATTCCCGCATGGTAGATAGTCTGAGATAGAACGTTAAATACTTCCCATCTTGTCCTCATAGGAGGTACAATGGGGTCTCTCTTATGTCACGAGGAGAAATGAGAGCGTATCGGACTACGTTGCTAAAGCCCGCTGTTTGTCGTTGTTGCTGCGCATCGAAATAGGAAGGTTTCTTCAGGTTCAGCAACATGTGGTAGGCCTTCTCCCTTCCGGTATCTAGCAGTGGGCCGAAAGGCTCGTGACATCCTCCGGGATCCAGCACCTGCACCATACATAATCTTTCAGGCTTCGGCATGCCAGAGTTCTGCTATCTCAATGAGACCTCCAACTCTTCCAATAATGGATTACTTCAAGTGAGTAAGATTAACCGCTTTCGGAAGGATTGTAATATGTGCCAGACCATGCACGAGGAAGGAAAGTACGATATCATAGTAAGGGCGGCTATGGACATAGCCGGGTATTCTTGTTGACCCTCATCTGTTATTATCTGGACTGGAGAAGTTGGTACTGGTGGCTCAGCACTCACTGGGCCAATTCCACCCAACCCCCTCGCCCCGGTCTCGGCTAGACGTCTTTCAATCTACTTCACAAGCCACTGTTCTGCAGGAACGAAGGTAGGTGGCCACATGGGCCCGGGTGGCGAGTTGGAACCGTTGGACTTGGTAGGGCTTTTCCAGGGGTGTTCCGGCCCGGATTATCTCGGAGGCAAACGCCCCTGAGTAATACCCCTGAGCTCGGCCTATATCCAGCCAGGAGATTAGTATTGGCGGCATGGGGCACCGACAACCACCAGCTCAACAGCGATACTCTCTTACAGGCAAGCTGTGGAAAATTAAGAGTGGGGCATATATTCTCCTCAGCAGGGAGCCCGCTTCCATCTTTAGAGAGAGACCTCGTCTGGTTCTCGTACTAGTGTTTATCAATGTTAAAAGTCAACTACGAAAGTACGTAGCCATCATGGGGGCCATCATGTTCTCCAAATTTCTCACTCCCAGATTGCCGACACTTTGCGCCACCACTTCCCAGCACGCCCACTCTTCTCCTTCTCCTGCCTCGCCACAATGTCCCACATTTCCGCTTCCGCCTCTACTTCCCTCAAGTTCGTCGTGATATCTATGTCCTTCGCGTCGTAAAACCACGGTTCCTTCCGGCCGACCGTAAACTTGTGTCCGAGGTAAAGGGCGAGGAACAGCGGAATCCCAACGTAGGCGGTCATAAACTCTGCGGCCGTGAACCGCTCTGGGTAGAACACAGTGAATCCGTTGAACAGGAGCAAGAAGGTGAAGGCGATAAGAGCTATATACGCCCCGTAAGGCTGGATGAATGAGCGGTAGGGTGCTTCGTACCTTTGCTTGGAACAGGCTGCCCGGAATCGTAGGAATATTACGCTGCAAATGATCCACGACGTGTATCCGGCTGTGTTCGTGAGGTTTACGAACCAGTTGAACACGACACCCGCCTGTGCAGAGACACTCAGGTATGAGAGCAGAGGCAAGAGGCTGCAGGCTAGCACTGCGTAGATAGGCAGGCCGTAGCGGTTACAGCGAGTGAATATCCGGGGCGCATTCCCTGAAATTGCCAGGGAGTACAGTGACCGGCTCGACATGTATAGATAGGAGTTCCCGGCGGACCACGCACTAGTCAGGATTCCGGCATTGACGACAGAGGGGAGCCCTCTGATGCCAGCATCTCGTATGGCAATGACCCACGGCGACGCGTCGGCGTTCCCGGCACCGGACGTGAGGCCATCAGCCGTGGACTTGCACGTGGCGCCGATGGCGAGCGATCCAAGGAAGTAGAATACCAGCAGGCGGTAGAAGAAGCGGCGGCTGGCGATCTTTCAGGTTCTTCCTGGGGTGGCGGATCTCACCGCCCGTGACGATGATGAGCTCCGGCGCAAAGTAAAACGAAAAGCCAGAGAAGACCAGGGCGTACAGGAAGGCGGTGAAGCGACCGGCGTCTCCCTTGACCAGGTACGCCTTAGTGGCGCCAGGGTTCTCCCAGTACTTGAACCCGAGCATCTCACCGCTCGGTCCGCCGCCGAGCATGAGGATGACGGATAGTATCAGGAGGCCCATGATGAGGATAATCTTGAGGCTGGCGAACCAGAACTCCGTCTCCGCGTAGACCGCCACTGGCGACAAATTCAGCCCGACGATGACCGCGAGCATGATGGTGAGCCACACGGCGGTGTGGACGTTGTTGGGCCAGTAGTCAATAACGATGGCGGCAGCGGTTATTTCGTAGGCGACGATGATGCCGAATGAGTAGACATACGACCACCCCAGAGCGAAGCCGAGGGAGCGCGAGACGTAGCGGGTGCAATAGTAGGCCATGGAGCTGCCTGAGATGGGCAGATGAGTACCGACCTCGACGACGGCCGTGACAATGCAGTAGACGAAGGAGCACATAAAGACGTAGGAGAGGAAGAGGAAGGCAGGCCCGCCGACCGCGAGGACCTGTCCGGCGCCGAGGAAGAGCGCGGTACCGATGCTGCCGCCTATGGCAATCATCTGCGCGTGGCGCGACTTAATGTCGCGTCTTGTACCCGCCCTTTCGAAGGGCTGCATGACGGCGCTCTGGCAGCTCTCGAGCTTATCGGTGTGGCGTGCCTTTTCGTCGTCCGAGTTGCCCGGGGCGTCTCCTCGCATAACGCCCTTTGGCGAGGCGCCACTCTCGACGTGTTCTGAAACCATGATGCGTGACAGTGTAAAATTTTGGGTTGTTAGGGGAGAGTGAAGCTCAGTAGGAGACGCACAGCATGATGGTCTCCCCCCAAACTCCGACGTAAAACGCTCACCGGGGAGTCTTTTGCTCAAGTACTTCCATCCAGCCACACGAGACCCAAAACCACGCCCTCACGAGATATCGTTGTCAAGAGGGCCACTCTCCCCTAGGCCGCTGCTCCAACTTGTTTGGCGCTATCCGGAGGAGCAAGGCCGATGATAACATTGGCCTATCACAGCGCGGTTTCCTGCCCACAGCTCCTGGAGAGGAAAGTCTCCCCATGGCCCGTGCCTCGCAGGGGCGTCATGGCCAATTAAAGAGGGGTGTGTGGGTCTCCCCCGCGTTCTGCTTCCCCAGAATCCCGGCTTATCGGTCTTACGGGCCAGGCCAGCATGCTTTTCGCCCGGCCCGACTTCAGTCCCCGGACCCCTAATCATTTGCCTCGTGTGTTGTGTTCGCCACCTTATCTTGCGTATCAGGATCGCATAGTGGCCCACGTCCATTCGAAAACCTGCCTCTTTCGCCAGCCTCTCAAGCCCAGCAGGATTATCTTTGTTCCCCCTCCAGGCTACTAAGCAACCAGACACTCGACTTCGCGGCAAGGCTTGCTTCCCCTGCCCCAAACATCAGCACGTCCCAGTCCTGTCCACCAGGATGAGTGACACACTCGCTTACATCGGGGAGTCAGAGCCCACGTCAGTGGATACTCGGCGTACGAGGTCCTTCAACGGCTGCGTCACGGTTCGTCGAGCCACCAATTGATACCGCTGCACGGTCTTCCCCCGTTCACTAACGGCTCTTGCAGTGCCGGGGCCGTCGCATGAAGTGTGATGAAGCGCAACCGAAGTGCATGACGTGCAGAGTCTCCGGGATCCCCTGCGGCGGTTACGTCAAGCGGATATTCTTCGACTTCGAGGAGGCCCCCGAACCCGGCGGGTCTCGCTTCAGAAGGCCCCTGCTGACAGAGGAGGAGCGCGAGTCCATGAGCCGGGAGATAATATCCAGCGTTCCCCCCGCACGGGCAATGTGGCACATTTCCAGAATCGATGAGGAGTGCGAGGGTGCGCCGAGTTCCGGGCATCTCCAGCTATTTCGTGGGCCGTTCGGAGCCTTCAGGATTGGTTCTGGCAGCACATCCTCTCCCATAGATTCAGTAGAGTCCGAAATAGCCGAGCACGTGCGCCCGCCTGATTCACCTCATCCAGATACTGGACCCGATCCAGAAGGCAACTCTGGCCATCTCAGTGAGGCGCTGTTCACAATTCCAGACGCGTCTACACTATCGCCGAGGGGTCAATCCACACGGCTACTGGTTGAGGATGTTTGCAATACTGCTGATGACCCCATGGTTGACTGGTGGTCTATGGACGGCTGGTGGAGATTGCCTAGTCCTGATAGAAGCCCTGACTGGTGCGGGTGTCAGGTAGAGAGCAGTAGTGGACACGACAGCCGTTGCCAGGATTTGACGTTTCCGGCCTCCGGCCACCATTTCCCTCCTCCTCAGCAAGAGACGGTATTATTGCGTCTAGCTTCCCTTCGGACACGACCCAGACTCCTATATGCGAAAACACTTCAATCCCTCTAACGCCAAATTACGCTATACCCCACGATACGGTGTACCTTCTCAGAAACTACTCTACAACAGTCCTCCAGAGTCTCACACCATACCGTCACAGCAAGACCCCTTGGCACGTTCTCTTCGTTCCCCACGCCAAGTCCTGCCTCGCCGCCATTACGCTGGGTGAGGAGATGGATTATACCAGCCTCTGCGCCTTTTTTGGCGTGCTCTCCATAAGCGCGTTCAGTCTCGGTGTGAGATCCAGCTCGGAGCGGTGGTTTGCCCAGTCGGAGTCTTGCAGAGACCGTGCTCTTGGCTACGCGCGTCTTATGCTGAGAACCGCTTACAACGTGCCCAAGGCAGCCAAGTACAAGTCAATCCTCATAGCGCTTCTCACCATGGTGCAGATGTCGAGCGTCATGGGCGACCGCGAGCAGACAGAGAGTACTACTTCCTCGAGGCAGAGAAGTTCATACGCGTGAAGGGCCTTAATCGGCGGAAGTCACGCAAAGTCCGCCTCTTGCACCATTGCTACGCCTTCGAGCGCATGCTGTATGAAACCACCTTGTCCGGGAATGTGCATTCACCCTTGCGCCACAAAGTACGGAGAGACATTGAATCGAGTGGCGCGAAGGAATTCAGCCGGGATGGCCTGTCCTTCCAATTCCTCGCGTGGAAGAATCTAGAGGAAGAGATGCGCCAGATCAAAGACAGGGAAAAGGGTGAGAACGACCTGCACCTGCAGTTGCCGGGCGTCTGGTCTGCCACTCTGTATGCAGAGATCTTCGGCGTGCCTGAGGTCTACATCTTTCTCCTCTCCCTCATCATAAGGCTCGCGCGCTCTAAGAACAACAAATCGGCGGCGGCCGGCGCGGCTGGTCTCCATGAGTACCTCGAGCGCGCCAAGTCCCTTGAGCGCTGCATCCAGGGGTTAAGGATGCAGCCTGACCGCGTCGCCGTGGCGCCGCAGTCGGACCCGGAGAGACAGAACTGCCAGCGCCTCCTGGAGACGCTGGCCACGGCGATGCAGCAGGCTCTGACTATCTTCTTCTACCGGAAGGTGTACGACTTGGACTTATCGATGCTACAGGGCAATGTCAGGGCCATCCGGGACTGCCTCTGGAGTTTCGAGGAAGAAAGTTACGGAGCAGGGTACGGGGAGGCTCGGCTCGTTTGGCCGGCATATGTGGCGGCGAGCGAGGCAGAAGATGAGAATATGAAAGAGGAGATTAAGAGGTGGTTTGATAGTTGCTCGCGGAGGAGTGGGTTGCGGATGTTCGCAGGCTTGCGGCTCATGTGAAGGGGGTGTTGGAAGGGGAGGGATTGATATACCGGCGTGAATTATTTTAGACATGGACCATATATAGGGCATTATAACAAGATTCTTGTAGAAACGAATTTATGGGCATAAATTCTCAGTATTGCGGGCTTACCTGCCAATTCCTTGTGGAGAGTTGTTGTGCAGGCGGACCCACATGCGCCCAGAGAGAATGGTTCCCTTTCAGGGAAGACTTTCCTAGTATGTACACAACGTACAGACGGCACCAGGGCAGGGGACTCAACCCATCCCTCCATGTGAGGAAGTCCCATTATTTAACGACGCCAACTCTGGAACACCCTCCCCGTCCCAGGCAGGGACAGAGCTCTTTTGAATGTGTCATATCCGGAAAGCTCATATATAATTTGTAAGGACCAGGATGGCTTCGTTCCAAGGTAAAGTGGTAAGGATCCGACGTCTCTCCCCATTGGCTCTCCTATTTGTAACACGACCTTCAGATCGCAGTCACAGGCGCTGGGTCGGGCATGGGCCTTGCAACAGCGCAGCTCCTCTCATCTCGAGGTGCGGCTGTATCCCTAGCCGACCTGAACCCTGAAGCCCTTGCAGGTGCGCTCAATTCAGTGGGGGGAGAGAGCAAGCATATGGCCGAAGTTGTAAACGTGGCTGACATCGAGAGCGTTGAGGCGTGGATTGCAAAAACGATTGAGAGGTTTGGCAAACTTGATGGTGCGGTGAATATGGCGGGCGTTATTACCCCTGCGAAGCCTATCACAGAGCAGACGGTTGAGAGCTGGGACTTTGTGTTCTCCGTGAACTCGAGGGGCATCTTCAACTGCTTGCGGTCGCAGCTGAAAGTTATGGGCCCTGGTGCGAGTATTGTAAGCTGCAATCTTCCTTCCCTGGAAAACTTAGGCAAGAAAGGCCGCGGTGTGCCGAAGGAGGCTATGATGTGAAGGGTGTTCTGAGCTAACAGAACTACGATTAAAGGTATCAGCAGCGAGCGTCTTTGGGCAGTTTGGCGCTCCAGGAAACGCAGCTTACTGCGCCAGCAAAGCAGCCGTCATCGGGCTATCCAGGACAGCCGCCAAGGAGAATCCAAAAGTCCGCGTCAACTGCGTGTCGCCGGGTAAGTGACACTTTCCGCAGCCACATCCACATACAGCTTCCCCCTAAACAGGATTGCCGCTAGGATCGGTGAACACACCCATGTCTCGTGGCGAGGACCCGGAGCACGTTAGGAAGGGGCTTGAAGTTACGGCTCAGAAGAGAAGGGGAGAGCCTATCGAGATTGCGAATGTCATTGCTTTTTTGCTCGGCGAGGAGGCGTCGTTTGTTACAGGTGCAGTGTATAATGTGGACGGAGGGTGGGTATGTTAGTATTCGCTAGCGGATCTACCAGTTTACGGGCCTTTTTGTCTTTGAGTTTAGTTCGGAGCACTGGGAATAATATGAGCGGAGCGGCACGAGTATATCTTGAAGGCGGTGCGCTAAGATTCTAGGTGGACGGAGAAGCTCAAAATCACACCGTCGAGATCGAGGATAGGGTAACCAGACGATATATGAAATCAAGGTTCCGCTACTAATGGGGCCGGCTATTAGATGCAACCAGAATATCTTTAGAGACTCCTCCCGAGAATTAGTCCCGACCGTATCAACCCTTTGCCCCTTGACTCTGCTGTTTAGCTGTCTTATCCGAAAGCATCACAAAAATATCATAATGAGACACATGATTTCAGAAAGAGGACATGCGCTTGCTTTTATTTTTCAGAAAGACTATACACCCTACTACCAGCCAGGAAAGTGGAAATGTTCACACAGGGCAGGCGCTTGTCGAGGCCCACCACTTCTGCCACACCAATTCCGTCATCATCTTGCCCAACTATACCTCTGTACGTAATGAAATTAGTCCCTGGATACAGAAGGCGTTTCTCAAGACATGAACATTCGTGGAATACCTCACGCGAGGTTGACTCGATGCTGCGGCTCCTTGTTCGCTGCTGCCCTCTCGGCAATCTAGTTGTTTGGGAGAGCACTTGGATAAATCGAGTCCTGTGAAACTACATAGGGTCATGGGCAGCATGCCTCCAACAATTTGGGGGAAATAGAGAGAAAGAAACTCCATCCAAAGAGTGGATCAGAGCCGAAAAGGACATCGTGAGAGCCTGTCTAAAGGGTAAGGGAGGCATATGAAAAGGGGATAAAGGGGTGTCATTAGTATAATATCTAGGGGAAAACAGTATATATATGGAAATATTAGTTTGCTTATCAATAGGATAGCATTAAATACGACGGAAGCAAAGTAAGGACGACCAATTATATATTTTCTGTTTGTGTTGTGGAATCCTGAAAACACCGAGGAAGCTATGGGGTGGAGGCAGCAAGGCTGCTGAGGCGACCACTGAAACTGATAGGGTTGCGGGCGATAGCTTGATCCGGTTGTTGTCAGAATCCATTGGCATCTACCCTGCAGAAGAGGCGCGCGAAGGCCAACGTGAGGCCCACCCTGGCAAACGCTATCTGCTAGACCATATTAGGAATTAAGTAATAAAACCCCTGCACTAAACACGACCACTGCAAAATCAAAAGCGCAGAGGGAAGCGCAGAGGGAACCATGAACAAGACGCAGCGCACTGGTTTGTTTAAGTGATTGTTTCTTATTTACTCCTGTTTCAGACTTTTTCAATACAGGCTCTTGTCCTCCCTGACCATCTGCCTCTTTGACATCTCACTGCCTCACGTTTATTCTACTCATCTTGCACAGCATCATGGACGACGACCTCCCGATCGCCCTCCGGCGAGCCCGTCAGGCACCGCCCGCTCCGGTCCGAATGCCGACACCATCGCAGTGGGTACACCCCGCCGAAAGCCCCGTGATGAGGTCTCCCAAGCCCGCGAAGAGAGCCTCGCTGGCTGCACACCAACCCAAGCCCTTATTCGAGAGCTAGAAGCACGCAAAATCCGGCACTTCTACCTCTCAAGGTACAGCAGGCCGGTCCATGTCAACATTGACTGAGCTTGAGAGGGATGTTAAGGCTGATTTGGCCCGCTGGGGATGTGAGGAGGTGGCGGCGCTGCTCGAGCCGGACCCAGCGCCGGAGGAATAGTCGGGCCGAGTTTCACATCATATAGCCGACCAATCATAGGCGTTGATTCAATTGAGCCGTTTGCGCTTTGAAGCGCTGGAAATGCGCTTTTTAACGTTTTTGGGCTGAAAACGCGAAGAAAATGGCTTTTGAGATTGATGCGATCCAAGGGTGCAAGTGACAGCTCTGGGCGGCTAATGACGGCTGGAAGCAGATGTTAAATTATGACCAATCAGGTCACCCCACTGGGCATATCCGATTGCCCCAGTGGCAATGTCCGGCGCCTATTTTGTTTCCTGGAACCCGCTGAATCAGGCAGCAAGGCAAAAAAAGCCAAGACCACGTCTACATTTGTCGGGACATAACGGTACAGTAATTAAACCTACCTTTTTAGGCCTTGTGCATCATTTTGCTTGTCTGAGGACCAATCTCCCGTTTTAGGGGCCAGCCTTTTTGCACGTTCAGGCGCGCTGCCTTCGATAGTTGGGTATCATTGAAGCATGCTGCATGACCCCCATCTTTTTGTAACCGGCGAAAGCCTGGTCTGGCACCCAGCATGTAGAAAGGGTTATTCGGGCCGCCGCTATTTTTCGACCTGTCGAAAATTCCCGCTGTAATTGTTCTTTTTGATTGCGCTTCTGTCAACAGATTTAGTTCGCTGTGCCCATAATCCGCACCTTGCCGCGCTCATGGCGGACCCCAAACAATATACGGTCGGCTGGATCTCGGCCATCCCAACTGAGTCTGTAGCTGCCCAGCAGTTCCTCGACGAACGACATGACGGCCCTGAAAGCGTTGCCCCAAACGACAACAACGTGTACACCCTGGGTAGGATCGGGCAACACAATGTTGTGATGGCCATCCTGCCGAAGGGGGAATACGGGACAACAACGGCGGCAAGTGTAGCGAAGGACATGGTGCACAGCTTTCCCAACGTCCGGATCGGGCTTATGGTCGGTATTGGCGGTGGTGCGCCGAGTGCAAAGCACGACATACGCCTTGGCGATATTGTGGTCAGCAGTCGCCACGGGGGTTGATGGCAGCGTTTTCCAGTACGACTATGGAAAGACCGTACAGGATCAAGAATTCCACTACAATGGGTTTCTAAACCAGCCACCACCTATCCTTCTGGCAGCAGTCAGCGCGCTTGAGGTGCAATACGAGGCTGACGGCCATCAGCTTGAGCTCCAGATAGCTCAGGTCTTGAAGAAGAAACCCCGACTCCGGGAGAAATATTCCCGGCCCCCGGCGACGAGTGACAGGCTATACCGGTCTGACGTTGTGCACCCCCCAGATCCATCAAGCAGCTGCAACGACGTGTGCGGCAATACTCTAGAGTCTCTAGTAAGCCGACCAAAACGGGGCGAAGACGAGGATGATCCTGCAATCCACTACGGCTTAATTGCCAGCGGAAATCAACTAATGAAGAACGCGCGTATCCGGGACAAGTTAGCGGCAGAAAAGGACGTCCTCTGCTTCGAGATAGAGGCGGCCGGTCTGATGAACCACTTTCCGTGCCTTGTTGTTCGAGGAATATGCGACTATTCTGACTCTCACAAGAACAAGGAATGGCAAGGCTTTGCAGCCATGATGGCTGCAGCATATGTAAAGGACCTTCTCTGTCAAATTCCGCCTAGCAAGGTCAAGGCCGAGAGGCGGATCAGCGAAGTCCTTAGTGCTGGTTAGTATCATTATCTATCTATGTGACGAAGTCTTCTGACTGTACATAGTGCACGAAAACATAGGGCGTTTATATCAGACGGCGAATAAGACACATATTGCAGTTAAGAACATGCATTCCGACCATACGTTTGTCTAACTATATCAAAAGCTCCTTGAACCTGATATTAACTTGGCCGGATAGGAATCGTCTCGTCGCTATCCAACAGCGTGTAGACAGTATGCGATCTTAAGGCACTGAAGATCTATCGATTGCCTGCAAACCTCATTTTATGGTGCCATTCTCTCGTGACTCCGACTTTGTGCACTGTCCCGACATCTGGACATGGATCACAGAACAATACAAAGGTCCTGCAAATCGTTTAGCTCTTGTAGGGATAGGCGGTATTGGGTATGATATGCGCGTTGCTATAAGTAATTCGGGCTAACAAGGCAACAGAAAGTCTCAGATTGCCATCCAATTCGCTCACCATATCCACACGAGCTCTCCCGAGACTAGCATCTTCTGGGTTCACAGAAGCACAAGAGCAACGTTTGAAGAGTCCTACCGCGCTCTTGCAGACACTCTTAAGCTGCCGCGCCGCTATGACCCTGATGTTAACGTCATAGCGCTCGTCCGCAACTGGCTGCAAGGGACAGACGTCGCTCAGTGGTTGATAATTCTTAACAGCGCAGATAACATCGACATGCTATTCCCAAAGGGCAAACATCAAGATGATGTAAATGAACCTCTAGCATCATTTTTACCTAGGGCAGGTAATAGCAAGATCCTGATCATATCTCGCAGCATCGATATTACAGAGAGGATAACAGGCAGTGGGAAGGCCATCCTAAGCGTCCCGACTATGGATAAGTTGCAAGCGTTTCAGCTTTTCCAAAACAAACTAGGTAAAGACATTGACAAAGCTGCCGCATTAGATCTGGTTCGCGCCCTTAACTGCATCCCGCTGGCTGTGAGCCAGGCAGCAGCCTACGTCTATAAACGAAGGCCCCGGGTTACCGTCCGTTCATATCTAGACAAGTTCCAGACAAGTGAAAGAGAGAAGCACACTCTGCTTCGCAGCGACAGAGGAGACCTCCAACGATATGAAAGCGTGTCTAACTCTGTTGTGGTAACATGGCAGGTGACATTTGAGCAGATCAGACAAGAGCGGCCCCTGGCAGCCAACCTTCTTTCGCTAATGAGCCGCTTCCACGCACAAAATATCCCTGAGTATATGTTGCACGGCTATAGCGGCGTTTCCTTAGACGACAGAGAGTGCGAGTTCAATGAGAATTTTAAGGAAGATCTGGATATACTCTGTGGCTACTCACTTGTCACTGTTATAGAGCCACCAGGGTTATTAGAAATGCATTCCCTTGTCCAATTCTGCACGCAGATCTGGATCGAACAATTTGGCGATCCTAGACAGTGGGATACGCTCTTTCTTCAGCTCACCTATAAACATTTTCCATCAGGAGACTTTGAAACATGGGAGCAGTGTCAGAGATTGTTACTGCATGTTGAACCGCTATTCAATAATGAGCCGTCGGATAATGGCAACCGGGGAGCATAGAGTAACCTACTTATGAAAGTATCAAGGTATATGCTAATGCTAGGCGAGTATGATCAAGCAGAAGGACTTGTATGTAAAGCTATGTTAGTGAGAAAGGAGATTTTGGGGAAGGAGGATCCCTTGACGCTAACCAGCATGGGCAGCCTGGCGTCGACGTTTTGGAACCAGGGCCGGTGGGAGGAGGCTGAGAAGCTGTTTGTGCAGGTGATGGAGACAAGCAAGACGAAGCTCGGGGCCGATCATCCTGACACGCTGACCAGCATGGCCAGCCTGGCGTTGACGTACAGGAACAAGGGCCGGTGGGATGAGGCTGAGAAGCTGGAGGTGCAGGTGTTAATGCTTTCACTTGGAAGACTATAGGTCGCCATGGAAACGTCCTAGACTTAATGGAGCCTTGCTCTACTCGTCGGTAAGAGGTATTAGGTCTGAATGATTCACACATAGCGAGTGAGCGCGGTGTGGACAGAGCGCGCGGTTAGTTCGTCCTCACAGCCCCAGGTATAAGTCGAACTCATACAACATGGATGTCGTCGCGCCCACTGAGCCTGCAATATCTCAACGTGAATAAGGGTGGAGCCTCTGAGATTTCAGTGGTTCTCTGATCAGACTTCGAGGAGCCTGCGAGACCAAAACGCGACAGACAATCTGGATTTTTGGTGGAGAATCAGGGAAGGAGCGCAGGAGCTAGCGCTCCTGCGCTCCCGGGGCAAAGGCGTGCGGATCCTGTAGCTCCCTGCTTCACGAGCGAGGAGCCTACAGCTCCTAAGCTCCTTGGGACACGGAACGATATATAAGGAAGCAACTGTCACCTCATGACTAGATTACCTTGTCCCACTCTCCAGTAGTCAATCCACCAATATCATTTTGATCATCTTTGAGACACCAGGACAACCCGATTGTGAGCATCGCTCGAGACTTCCAGTCTCTCTCCATTCCAGTCTCTCTCCATACGATTACCAGCTGTCACTACTACTGTCTACGGTTACCTCGCTTCACTCAACCAGGACCTTGGCTCTTGACGTTCAGGGAACGCTTCCACAAGCCATTACAAGCCTCAACACCTACTAGGAAGACAAGCTTATAACATGGGGTTCACCCCAGGTCTAAATTCGTGGGTGCCGAGACGGGGCCAGCCCCTGAATTGGGACCGCGTAATCTCGGCCCCGGCCCGGCTGAAAAAGGAAACGAAAGTGATTCCGGGCACGCCGCGCCCACACAATAATAGCCTCCACGTTACAAGCCCTGAATAAATGGCATGAAGAGCGCAAGAATCTACCGTAGAACGAGTGGCATAAAATGGTTCTTTCTTCCCTGTTGATTATAATCACAATGAACTAACCTTTGTGCGTGGCGACTCGGGTTAAGATCAAGGTAAGACCGCCATGACAAATGAGTGCCTTCCCAGGTGGGTTCCGGATTCAGCAACATATATATCCAGCTAAAGATGAACGTACTAGCAATGTATCGGGTGGTCGTATGCACTGTCCTTAGCGGGTCCGTGCGTCTGAAACATTCTTGAAGAGTATGACGAAGAGGAAGCCGATTTCGCACTTGGCTGTACCAGCCAGAAAGTGGAGAGGTTCGCACAAGGGCAGGCGCTTGTCGAGGCCCACCCACCTCTGCTACACAAATTCCTTCATCATCTTGCCCAACCATAGGTAATTAAATTGGCCCCTGGCTACAGAAGGCGTTTCCCAAGGCATGAACATTCGTGGAATACCCCACGCGCGGTTGACTCGATGCTGCGGCTCTTTCTTCGCCGCTGCCCTCTCGTCCATCTGGTTGTACCTTCATCTGTATCTTTGTTACTTTAAAACCTTATCTATGGCTGCTTAAAGTTACGCAATGTCCAGGAACTATTAAGCCCGCTATGTCGTAATCCTTAACTTGTTTGGGAGAGCACTCGGATGTATCGAGCCCTGTGAAACTACATAGGGTCATGGACAGCATGCCTCTAACAATTTGGGGAAAATGGGGAGAAAGAAACCCCGTTGAAAGAGTGGATCGGAGCTAAAAAGGACATCGTAAGAGGTTGTCTAAAGGGTAGGGAGGTATATGAAAAGGGGATAAAGGGGTGTCAATGGTATAATATCTGGGGTGAAAACAGTACATGTATAGAAATGTTGTTTTGCCTAACGTCGCTCACCCCTCAACCGGCCACCCCCCTCAACCGGCCACCCCAAAATCCATCCACAAAATCCCAGGCCCTTCCTTCAACCCGAATTGTCCACCCGTTTTGAAGTAACAATAATACAGTCTTCTGGCTCACTAGATAATTCAGAGTCGCTAGATTCAGCCGTACTATTATCTTTATCGCCTGCTTCAATTTGCGCCCGGTGGATAGCTCTGATATCAGCGAACTTCGAATTTGGACTGATTTGGACCTTCTTCCTTTTCCTAGGTCTTATATCTTTAACTCGCTCCTTAAGGGCTTAGACCTGAGACTGTAGGGCAGTCAGTTGGTTGTCCTTTTCTTTAAAGCCTTTTTGGACCTTCCGGAATAGAAGCCGTTATGTACTAGTAGGTTGATCTAGTTGGCTATATAGGGCCAGCTGGTTATGTAGGTCAACAACCTTTCTAGGGGTCGACTATGTGACTGCAGATACAGCTATATCCCACTGCTGGATAGACCTAGATCTAGGGCTTCTATCTGGGGTAGAGTTGACCTTGCTACTGGCTTTGGTAGAATTCTCAAGGAGTAGTGGACTAAGTAGGGGCTGGGCTACAGACACTGGCCATAGACCTGTTGATTTCCAGCCAGACCGGATATTCTGGGCTGTGAGAGCTGATTGGCGTGCCTTCTGATAGCAGTTAAGGAAGGTCCTTTTCCCTACTATTGTAGAATCGTTCTATTGTTCTAGATATCTAAGCTCTTTCTGGTAGGCTGTCTTTAAAGGCCTAAAAACTGATTGATCTAAGGGCTGAAGGACATAGGACGTATGAGGAGGCAGATATAATAAGTGTATGTTATGTGTATAGCAAAGATATATGAATTCAGTAGACTCATAGCTCTTATGGCCATCTAGGATAAGTAGTCGAGCTGTAGTTAGGTCTGTAGATTAGGTGGTAGGGATAAAGACTTCCTTTAACCAGTAGATAGCTGTCTCGTTGTCTGTCCAGCTATTTTCTGTTGAATAGAACTTCTAATCAGTATAAGGTCAAAGGTCTAAAGGAAACCACTGTTATTAGATAGACTGGCCCCTATAAATAACTAGGGGTAGCACTGTAGAGCCGGTTGCACTGATATATTCGATCAAAGTAGTCCAGGCCCTAGATCCAGACTGTTTTTTCTGTAGATTCCAGGATTATATAGATCCTAGGACTAGGCTATTAGACCCTTGACCTTCTAAAATGCCAGTCTCATCCATATTATACTGGTTAGCTGGATAGATAGCCTTGATCTCTGGGAGGGATAGATATCGAAACCAGGTCCTGATTGTGTCAGTTGATACACTGTTGATGCGTTGCGAATCGATAGCTCTGGCTCTCTGGACCTTAATAGAAGGGTTCCGACGTAGGAAGGCTTAGAACCAGTTTTTCCTAAGGGTCTGGGGACCCCCTTGTAGGCGTAGGATTCTTTCAGCGAATTCCCTGATCTGTTGATGAGTTGGCGGGAGCCCTAGAGTAGCCTGGATCTGTATCCACTGGACTAAGTGGCTTTCCTAGGTCGTCGATAGCTTCTGACAGCTAGATGTAGCAGTTGCTTTGGATTGAGAGCCCTGTAGACGGTCTTGAAGTGTTGACCTTGGAACCCCCTAGTAGGCGGAGGCCTTCCGGACTGACTGGCCATTTGCGATTGATTCTAGGGCCTCATTGACCTTATTTTCAGTATATTTTTTCATTATTAGTTATAAAAATATAATCCAAACTCTGATAGGAATCGGATAAAAATTGGTGAAGATATTATAGATTGAAGTGGGTGGGTGGAAGTGGCGGTGAGGAGTTTTTGGGTGGCCGGTTGAGGGGGGTGGCCGGTTGAGGGGTGAGCGACGTTATTAATACAATAGCATTAAAACAGAAGTACAGTGGTATTCAGGTTCAGCGTCCCCATTTAAGTAGTCAGAAATTTCCAGGCTGAGTCACTGTGGGGTCTCCCTACAGTGTGGAGCTGGCCTATCAAAGTACTGCTCTCAACAAACGCTTAACAGCCAAACTCGACCCTGCCAAAAATAGCATCGGGTTTGGCGCACAGACCCCTGATAGAGTGCGCCATTATATAATACTGTCTGCCTGGCATCCTTGGTACTGAAAACTGGAACCTGAAGCCAGGTGTCTGATAGGCGCCAGGCCACCGAGGAACACTATCCTCGAAGTTACGCTCCCACGCCCACTTAGATAGGAATAGATTCGAGGTCGGGGTTCCGGCTATTCCAACAGCATAATTCGGTACTTGCAGTCCATTCTGTTACTGTAGAGTATGCAGGACTCGTTGTCAAAGGGGGTAATCAGGCGTGGGAGCAAGCTGGCAGCAGCTGTTGTCAGGTGTCATTAGCGACCCTGCGCACCACACTCGTTTGATTCTTAGCCTGCAGCCCCTTTTTAGATAGTTTCGTAGCTCAATTCAATTCGCTTCTCACACATAATATAATAGGTTTGAGGAGACAGGCAGACTGGATAGACGGGGACGATAAAGACAGACCTAATATTTTGGTGGCTTCATTCTGATAGTATGTACTAGTTTTGGACTTACACGCCTTATGCAACAGCTGTCGTAGGTCTTCCGCTAAACTTCGGCGCTGCCGCGGCATCCCCCGGGGGTGGCAGGAGTACGGTCGGGCAGCCCCGCCGCGTTTCATAACACACGTTGGACAACGAATCTCTGTTGAATCTATCTAGGAGAAAAAGGAGCTGCAGTTGCAGCGTGCCAAATGAACGTGTGGTACGAATGGTCGCACGTGACGGACCCGTGCAGGTGGAGCCGGGTGCCAATTTCACAATTCTCTCCCCATCGCCGCGTATTTCGACCCAGAATCTGCCATGTCTTGAGGTAACACAACAGCAGGATGTGCTGAAGCTGCCTAGCAAACTTTAAGCACCCAGTAGTAGCCTGGGGATAAACATTCAGACCTTTCTTATTTGCCACCTAGATGTATGGAGGGTCGCACAACCCGTCCCAACTCCGCTGGTTCCGGTGAGGGGTACCGTACGCTATGAGGCACCTCAAGAGACGCAATGATAAAAGGAACGAACCTGCCCCAGGTATGCAGACTCAATTTATCCATTGCCATCACGCTGATTATCCCTTGACCTATAAGAAAGAGCACTATGGATGCACTCCTAGGTATGTTCGATCCAAGAGATGGAGCAGACTTCGCTATCTAATAGAGTCTTTTGTTAGACGAAACAAAACGCTTTAATAGCAGTCCATGCTCCCATGATGTTTTCCTCGCAACTGTAGAGGGGCCCCCTAGAAATGAAGGTAAAGAGTGCATTTCCGGCCACTTTGATTATAATGCTAAAATTATGCTAATTAAACGTCTCCTAGTAACCAGCAAGCCATGCAAGTATTTCTTCGTCCAGTTCTTTGAATTAGAAGAAGACCCTATGCCTCGGCTTGAAGCGGTTATGCGAAGAAATCTGCCGGAGCTCGACCAATTTCGGTATCGGCTACACCGCCCCCATAGCGGCATAGCCTGTGAAGGCCTCCTTGTTTTTAAGAAGGCGTGCCGAGTACGCTACTGCGACCTTGCGATTATTGAGAATGGAGAACACATAGTCGAACCATGGTCTCTTGAGTCCCCTGAGGGTTTTGGTCCAGGAAGTAACATTCATGATGCCTTCTATGAGGATGATGAACAAATTCACATCGTCAAGTTCTAGAGTGATACGGAATCCTAAGGATACCTGGTTGTTGTCACAGCGGTCCTCTGGCGAATGGATGGCGGAAGGCTTGTTCCAGGATAATGGGTATCTGGATTCAGTGCAAAGGTTGATATCTAGCTATGGGTCCATGGGAACCAATTCAAGTTCTTAAATCGCCGGGGTCTCACTAGGAATAAACGTGACAAGAAATACTCTTTTTAACGCCTTGATCCTGCGTTGCACATTGTCTTGTGCCTTATCATCATGTTGTTCGCTAGTACAGAGTATAGACACAAAGGCTCGGGCTACTATATGCAACCTTGTAGGTGCCTTAATAGCCCAGCGAGTACAGGAATAATTCACAGCCACTCGCGGGTCTAAAACTGGTGGGTCAATATCGCGTTAGTTGAAGGTGGTATGAGATGTGCGCTGCATCAGTTGGCAACATGCCAATCCTCATCCCTTCCGCAGAAGCTGGGAAAACAGGCGAGCAAAATTAACCGACTCTGTTGATTACCTACGAGAATAGAGCAAGGTCTAGACCCCACTCCTCATTCTCAACCATTTCTAGCTCTTCAATCAGGATGTGACGAATTCGCGTGCCTGGAGATATTGTATATGACATGTTTATGGCCCCACCAAATGGCAGCACCATGGAAGCGAGTGATACTGGGGCAGCCAATTGAAGTGGAAGACTGAGCGAGGGCGGGGTAGTGCAAACGCCCCAGTTATCAACAGTCATGCCCCTTATCTTCGTAGATGTATTCTTGAAACTGACTCCTTCAAACTCCTCCGAATCTTCTTCGACGGGGATGCCAAGGATGGCTCCAATATAGATAATAATGCCGAGATGGAAAGCTTTGAGTATTGAAGGTGCAGTCGAAAACGAGTTGCCGTCAAGGACGGCCTCTCGAGCAGGCATGTTCGCCTCCATCCTGGCCTTGAGAAACGAGTGCAGGTGGGAAATAGCCCGCTGTCGTCGAGACTCTATTTTATCTTGTGCTGATCAACAGCCAGGCTCGTGACTGACGAGATAGGAAGTAGGCTTACCAACAATTCTCTGCGGCAGGGGCACCCTATGCGGATTCAAACTGAGATTATCGATAGGTGCGTAGCTTTCTCGCTGCGCAATAGCCGTTAATTTCTTGAACTCGTCGCTCAGCCCAAATACATAACAGATCCAAATCCAGGGCACAACCTCGGGCGTAAGGGAAGTCGGGATGGATTCGCTAAGCTTGTTGATCCAGATGTGAGGTTGGACTCCGACTGCTTCGAGCAACTCGTATTTATCTACAGTTGTGGCAAATGTAGATATCGTGTGTAAATCTACGGCGGAAGGGACGTCTCTGTCGTTACCATGAATAATATTCATGATGATCAAGAATGCACCCACGTCGTCTTCTGGAAGGGGAATGTTGACGTAACTGTGGCGGAAGAGTTCAACTGATTCACGCATTCGTCCATTGTTTAACATGGTTCTGAAGACGCGAGACTTGTCGATGAGAACAGTTGAGCAGACTCTGAGTCGAGTGGTGAGGGGCTCGACGTCATCATCTCCAGTTGCGAATGTAGATGGCGCTTGATCCAGGGATTCTGCTGGCATGAGTTAAGGTTCCAGTTCTATACGGGTTGTTTACTAGGGGAAACGGAAGCTCTGACCTGTCTTCCTTCTCAGAAGGACAGCAGCCTCCGCATTGCCCCTATGGTCGCCCAGATGGTCACCCGGAACACTGCGGAAGAATATGTTGGAATAGCCGGATCCCCGACCTCTCAGTCTATTCCTATCTTAAGGGTCATGGGTGCCAGACCCTCTATATGACTATGCTGGGGAACTGATAGATCCACTTGTCTCAAACCACATACCTTTGTGCAGGGGTTTGAGACACACGCTTACATGGGTTCCCCTCGGCTCTTGCATAGACCGTCTGATACCCTTGTAAGCCCCACAACCCATTCTAACAGAATACGAGCACCACATCACCACTTTCGGCTATGATATGCTCTTCCATATCTATAAACTAGGGGATATATATTAGACGGCCTTGTAACAATGAAATAGATTGTAAGGGTATTATTGTTAAATTCGAGCTGATTCTTGTGATGAAAAGATAAATCGATGATGAAAAGTTCTCTAGTTGTCTTCTTCAATCTTGGGGAAAGTGCGCCTTTATATACACAATGATCCTGCAAAGTTCTACGTAGGACTTTGCATGAAGGCACAATTGTAGCTATCGTGAGTTGTGGCCATCGTTGAGTGTGCCCATCATGGATTGTGCCCATCATGGGTTGTGCCCCTCATGGGTTGTGCCCATCATGGGTTGTGACAATCCAACAATATACGTATAATGTTAAGATCCTGGGAGCGCAGATACATAGTGTTCCGGGAAATCTCACTGTGCACTACAAATTAAATACCCCTCCTGGAAAACTTTCCATTTCAAAATCCGGACGCTGAACCTGAACTTAGCTGTAAAGTAAGGACGACTAATTATATATATTCCGTTTGTTTTGTGGAATCCTGAAAACACTGAGGAAGCTATGATAGAGTTGGGCCATGAAGGCTGCTGAGGCGACCACTGAAACTGATGGGGTTGCGGCCGAGAGTTCGAGCCTGTTGTTGTCAGAATCCATTGGCTGACATCCACCCCGCAGAACGCCCGCCAAAGAGGTGGGCGAGGCCAACGTGGGGCCCACCCCGGCAAACGCGACGCGCTAGACCATATTAGGAATTAAGTAAATAAAACCCCGGTACCAAACACGACCGCCGCGAAGGCAGAAGCGCGGAGGGAACCGTGAACAAGACGCGGCGCGCTGGTTTGTTTGAGTGATTGTTTCTTATTTACTCCTGTTGTGGACTTTCTCAATACGGGTCTTGTCCTCCCCGACCATCTGTCCCTTTGACACCTCACTCCCTCACGTTTATTCTACTCATCTTGCACAGCATCATGGACGACCTCCCGATCGCCCTCCGGCGAGCCCGTCGGACAGGCACCGCCCGGTCCGATCCGAATGCCAACACCATCGCAGTGAGAACACCCCACCGAAAGCCCCGGGTCCGCTTCTCGGACCCAGGCCCGGTCTCCTCGGGTCTCACGCCCTCTCTACGCCGCGCCTCCCTGGGCACCCCCCGCCGCCGCCAATCCACACCCGCCCGCTCCCTCCCCACACCGACGGGCTCGCCCACAGAACTCAACTTCGTGCCCCTGCGGCAGGTCCTCTCCGGACGTGTCACCCGTCGCCTCCGCCGCAACGGCCTCAGCGAGGAGATGAACGCCATCACTACGGAGAAGCGCCAGCGTGAAAGGCAGGCGCAGCAAGAGCTGGAGAAGCTTCGAGCGCAGGTGAAGGAAAAGGATCTCGAGATATACCGCCTGCAAAACGAGACTATCGTCGTCGACACGGAGCGCATATGGGACCTGGAGAGGCAGGTTGCCGACTTGAGGAGGGAACTGGACGAGAGGTCCGGCCCTTCGCCGGACGACACCGTGGCGTTTAGCTATGACTGGACTCGGATGGGCAGGGACCCCTTCGCGGAGGAGCCTTCTGCCACGGAGCACTTTGGCGACGCCACTATGGCGGACATTCAGTGCAGCACACCCTCTCGCGCACGGGCATCATTTCCCTCCCCTCCGCTGACTAGCCCCATGGCGCCGGCAACTCCGCGCAACTGCGTAGAGACACCGGTCGCACACGCGGGAGTACAGACCTCCTTCCGAGATGACGAGAAGGAAGGTCTCGAGGAGGAAGTTGCGTCGCTACAGCTAGAGATGGGGAAACTAAGCTCCACGCTCGAGGGCTATGCTTCTCTCGTCCAGAGGCTAAACACCCGCCTAGCGGGATATGAGCCCGAAAATGAAGGTGAGCCTCGAGATGAAGTGGAGAGTAGGATGGAAGGCCTCTTCCGCGCGCTCTCGGACCGGACCGCCGCCCTCTTAGAACTCACCTCGTCCCTCAGCCAGCTTGGCTTCCCTGGCGACGATGCGCCCTCCATCATCGCTTCCCTCGCCTCTGGCTTCCGCACCGCCCGCCTCGAACTGGAGTATCTCAGCCCCGGCGAGTCCACTATCCCCCTAACTTCCCACGGCGCTGAGGTCCTCGACCTCCTCCTCACCCGACTGCGCGACCTCTCCAAGCAGACGAAGGAAGACGAAAGCATGATCGATGAATACCATGAGCTGGAGCTCTCCCTGCGGAAGCAGCTCTCAGCAAGGGTGGAGGTAATGGATTCTCTGAAAGCTGAGCTTGAGAAGGCGAGGGGAGAGGCAGAGGAGAGTGGGAAGCGGGTGGCGGAGCTGGAGGTGGCAGTTAATAGGTTACGGGGCGCCATGGACGGGTATGTGAGGGATGTGGGGGAGCTGGAGAGGCTTGTGGAGAGGCTAGAGGAGGAGGGTAAAGTGAAAGAAGAACGGATCAAGGAGCGGGACGGGAGGATTGCGGGATTAGAGGGGAACGTAGAGCGCGGCAGGGACAGGGACGGAGAGCTGCGCGCTCAGCTTTCCGACCTGGAGACAAAGCTATCTGAAGGTGTCACTGTCACCGAGAAACTCAAGGCTGAGGTTTCTACTTTGCAGAAGTCCAGAGCCTCCCTCAACAAGCAGCACGGCGCCGCTCTAGCCCTTCGCGACGCCCGCGTGACAGAGCTGAGAGGTGAGATCGACCGCCTCAACGGCTCCTTGCGTGGCGCCCACTCCACGATCCAGGCCCTGCGCGTCGACAAGAGTGCATTGGAGGGACGCATTGCCGAAGAGAGGACTCGCGCAAAGGAAACCATCGACGGGATGAAGGCGGAGCTGCAGCGGGTTCTACGGATGAGCGAGGAGTTCTTCGAGGGAGGTCATGGTGGCGGTGGGGTCACCCAGGGGAACCAAGAGGACGGTGAGAGGTCCGCGAAGAGGGTGAGGTTCGGAGAGTTTCTTTCTGGTGGGCTTGCGAAGAGGGCTTCTCGGAAGAGGCCGGATAGCGGGCTGGGACTGCTGGAGGAGGATGAGGTGGACTTTTAGGCGAAGATGGTTCGATGGCCATATGGAGTCTATATGTACCTTGCATTACGCCGTCTCTGGCGCGAATTTCCTTTGTTGATGAGCAGTATCGAAAATAGAAGATGCGGTCGAATACATGCGCTCCAGGACAATGGTGGCATGGTATTACGTAATCATATCCTGAAGCTTCCCTGCGCAAAAGTCCGCGTTCCCGACCTTGCGCGAACGTAGTTTGCTTCACCCAGAATCGCACAGCCCCAGGGCCGGAGCGATCATTGACAAGCTCATCAATACGACATGTCCCTGATGATGGCGCCCTCGTTAACCCCTTCAAAATCGAAATCTCCTGTGTCCCACCGCAAGAGGGGCCGGCACCCTACTCCTCCCCGACCGCCACCCTTTGACCTCATGCAGTACATCGCCGAGCCCGATGATGCTGGCGACGTTAGCGAAGTTGAGATACCTGAGCGAATGACCAAACGAGAGAAGGAACCGCCTGTGAGGGCACCAAAGCGACAAATGCAGCCACTTCAGCGGTCGCCAAAGCGTCTGAAGGCCGACGGCTCTGCATTCACGCGTATGACTTCGACGGATCGGTCACCGAACGCCAATCGCACACCCAACCACCACGGCTTCAGGGCGGTCAATGGGAAGAAGAGCACCCCTCAAGTCGGCAGTGATATGGGAGAGGACGTGGATGAGGACGTTAGCAGCAGCGACGAGAAGAGCTACCGATCGATACCGGTCAACACGTCCACGCCGAAGTTCAACTCCAATAACATTAAGTTGGCTAAGCGGGGCTACGACATCTTCGACAATGACGGCGGATCTTTAGAGAGCTTTGACTTTTCCAGCCGGCCGAAGGCGAAACATACACCCGAGAACAGCCCATTCGAGTACGCCGACGCGACAGACCTCTCTAGCGGCGAGGAGACGAGCATCCCCGACACCATATCTCGATCTAAGAGCGATGGGAGCCAGAGCTCGCGGAAGGTTACGGGGCGCGCGGGTTACGAGGTAGAGGAGACAGACTCGGACGAGAACTTGGGTGCAAGATCGTATAAAGAGGCGTTCACGTCCAGTGGTGTAGGGATTCGCCCGTTGACCGAGTCCATTTACGAGACTACGACCCCGTATTTGAAGGCGAGAAAGGAGCAGCCAAATTCACGCAGGGAAGAAACGACGGAGTCTAGTGAAGATAGCATAGAAGAGCAATCTGGCAGTACCGACTCGGAGGAGGAGGATACCCTAGCGGCGCCCCCTGAGGAGGAGCCGACTGAGGAGAGCTTTTCGGAACGAACGAGGCGCGAAATTTCCGAGGAGGTGCCTGCCGCAGCTCAAACAACGGAGGTGTTCGACCCGGGGGCGGAGGGGTCATCTGACGAAAGCAAGAAAGGAACGACGGAGTCCGGCGAGGAAAACGCGGCGGAGTCGTCATCTGATGAAAGTGAGGGCCCAAGGGCCGACAGCAGCGACTCGGATGAGGATGCTCCCCCACCTCAGGGCCCTCCCGCACTTGATAAAGAATCGAAGACCCAATCCCAAGGCAAGACGCAACGCCGACGTCCCACCTCTGCCAGCCAGTCAAACCAAATGCCACGAGACCGGAAAACGAAGGATGCTCCTTCATCAAAGGCAAAGCAAGGCCCGCCAAAGCTCGGACGTCTGGCTGCTCGTGAAGATCAAATCCTGAACGACACTATCGAGCGTTTCCTCCCGGAGCACGGTCTTACAGACGAGAAGGTTCCGTCGCTGGTTAAGGGTGAGATTGAGGATACTGATGAGGCGAGGACGCTTCACCATCTGTTCTGGAAAGCAGTGTACGACGCCTTCCCCAATCGCTCGCCGCGGTACGTGCGCGCAATCGTCAAGCGGAGACATATAAAATATTCTCCCCGGGGAAAGTGGGACAAGGAGGAGGACGCACAACTCAAGGAGCTTGCTGAGAAACACTGGGAGGACAGGAACAAGTGGCTGATCATCGGGAAGATACTCGATCGCACCCCAGTGGAGTGCAGGGATCGGTACCGCAACTACGCGCTCTGCGGTTCATCTCGGAAGACAGGGCCATGGAAGGCTAAGGACATCCGGTGGCTCCTCCATGCGGTGAGCAAGTTCATTCCCGAGGACGAGGAGAAGGGGGATCTCCCGGACGGGACGAATTATAAGATCGAATGGCTGGAGGTTAGCGCGGCTATGGAGGGGCGCCGATCCCGACAGCAGTGCCTCGCAAAGTGGAAGACTATGGACGTTAATCCCAGCAAGCTGCGGGTGCGCCAGCTGCTCCACGGCCGGGGTCCGCAGATGTCGCCGGAGCTGCGGATTGTACTGATGCAAGTGTACAGCACGCCTGAGTACAAGCTGTGGCGGTTCGTGCAGGCAGTGAGTCAGCACGAGGTGGTGGGGGATCTGCCGATCCCATGGCGGAAGCTAGAGGAAGGCCGGCTGACGAGGGAACTGAGGGTGGAGACGCTAAACATCATCTGGGTGAGACTGAGGAAGGGGTTCAAGAGAGAGGTGGAAGGGAAATCCGACCAGGAAGCTGCTAGGAGCATCTATGAAGTGGCTGTTGAGGACCCTGGGCGTCTTGAGAAGGAGGTTGGGAGGCAGGCCGGGGATGTAGAGGCTGAAGAGGATATCGTTAAGAAGCCGTGGAAGGGGTTGTCGACGAGGACATCGTTTGGAAGAGGGGAGTAAGCGAGATATGCATCAAGATGTGAACGGCATTGGAGTGTGTTGGAGTGGTAGGATGGGGTTGGGAGAGATGGGCCGCTAGTGGTGTGCTACCATATCGCTGTGTGCTCCGATGCCTGCTAGGCTTATGTGTTAGCTGCTTCCCACGGCGCTGGGGGATATATATATATATGGCGGTAGTGGTGTTAAGTGATCTATATCCTTATAACCACTCGATTTCGCCAACGTTCTTTGCTTTCACCATGCAGCTTTATGGTGGTCATGACCTCGTGGAGATAATCGGAGCTGAACTTGGACTTTACAGCAGGACATGCACCTTGCTCGGACGGATCTTCGCACCAATACGCCCGGAAAGCAATTGGCGTCGTTCCACTGGAGAAGCCGTGCAACGACTCGAAAATTGATGTCTCGAGCAAGAAAAACCCTACAGGCTCTCCGGTCAACCGGTTGTTTATATTGGCTTCATATTGTTTTTCCTGCGTAGGGTAATTCGTGTGGCAGCGCGTGTTCCTGTAAGGCATGGCGCGGTGCCCGCATTGTCAAAGCCAAATCTTTCTTCCATGTCATCGATCACAGATATAAGAACTAATGGAGCGATTGCCGTAGAAAGGAGAGGGGTTCATGATTCTTTCTTCTTCAAACCGCGAGTTTTGAGTAGCGAGTTCTGCCGGTGGCGACTACTTGTTGTCCTTGACACATTTGCAAGTTGCACTGAAGTTCCAAGCTATGTCCACTCGTCCGCCTCCTCTATATGTCTTGTGAATATTATGAGTAAAATGTTAGGCAGACTCCGAAACTAATTGAAGGGCGAATTGTCTTGCTAGTAACAACTGTCAAACATGGCTCTGTCAACGTCCAAGATCACCAAGGTCATCCGGGCCGCCCCGGACTGGCAGGTTTGGTTGACCTAAGTTAGCACCCTTCTGCTGTCCCTTAATATACAGAAGTAGTGTTTTTCCACAAGGCCTTCCAAAGACGGGACAATACTACGCTCTTGGCACACACTGACTGGACCTCCGTTTCCCCGCACTCAGCTGCAAGACACTGTCAGAGAAGTCGTGCCCACCCGTTTTGCTTAGCATGGGACATTAACTCGAAACGGATGAGGGCTAATACCCTTGGAAGACAGACGCGAGGATTGAGCGTTGTGATGACAAAGCCGGACCCAACATGGCGCTGGAAACAAAGCTTTCAGTGGCGACTCGCCCACTATCGATATTCCCATCCCTTTCGTCAGATGGGGTGAGCCCCCACGGGGGTTGAAGAATTTCCTGGAAGCATGACTCGTGTCGTCACCGGGGCCTGCTTAGTTTTGACATGCTTGACCTGCTTAAGGATGTGGTGCCGCGTTTATTATTTTGGGGCTGATGAATATGTGCTTGAGAATGTATCGCTTTCTTGTGCTGCATTAACGAGATAGCGATTCAAGGTTCCGGCAATCCAACACAATACCAAGACCCATCAAACTCCTCCCCTTTAATTGTCTTGATGACCACCAATGGCAAGGCAAAAGGCAAAATAATCACAAATCAACTCTTTTTTCTTTCTTTTTTGTTTTAAGGCGCGATTAACACAGCGGATGGCTTCCTTTCCGTCTCAATCTTTCCTCCAAGTTCGGTCACTACTCGAGCGCAAGCCGTCTCTGCCAGCAGAGTTCTCTGGGGACTACGACTAAGCTCTCACGGATCACAGCCTGTCACTTTGGAGCCCAAAGTAGTGATGTTCCTGCCCATTGGGCGATGGCGGTGCACGGAAGAGACGAGGCTGGCTGACGGCCAGTTTCCAGGGCCAACGGTATGCCTTATGGTGCATCGGCAATACCCCTCAGCTGCCGCCCGACCAGGCTGCCTCCGGCAGACTCTCGACATCAGTGCCATCGAACCCAACCGACTAATCTCGTGAGCAACGCCTGTGAAATTCGTATACGCTCTTCCACCGCCCATGCTGCCATAGGCTGCCCTTCACACCGCAATGGAGAATCCACGAAGCACCCCAAAGCAGTACGGAGATTACACCGTTGCAATCATCACCGCCATCGGCTTCGAGATGAGCGCTGTTCGTTACATGCTGGATCACGAACATCCTCGCCTCCCTTCCCAACCAGGCGACTCGAACATGTACGTCCTCGGCGAGCTCAGCGGCCACAACGTTGCCCTCGCGTGTCTTCCCGGAATCCAAGGGAAAGGCGCCGCCGCGACCGTCGCCACAAATATGGCCCGAACCTTCCCCGCTATCGAGTGGCGGTTTCTCGTCGGCATCGGAGGAGGCGTGCCCAGCGATGATCACGACATCCGCCTGGGCGATGTAGTGGTCAGCATGCCCGAAGGCCAATATGGCGGCGTTATCCAATACGACATGGGGAAGGACACCGACGACGACTTCCGGCTCAAAGGGTTTCTATGGCCTCCACCCACCAGGTTGAGGGGCGCTATCGAGCTGATGCGGTCTGACCACTTGATAACGGACAATCAAGTGGAAATGCTTGTGTCTCAAATGTTACAAAAAGCACCTCGTCTCTCCATCTACCAACGGCCGGCCGAACACGACATCCTGTTTGACGCAGACTACTCCCACATCGCGAGCCGATCTGCGTGCAAGAACTGCGATATGACGAGGACTATCAACCGGCCGCCGCGTCAATTTGCGGGTCCTGAGGTACACTATGGACTAATTGCCTCCGGAGATCGAGTTATGAGGAGTGCGGCAAAGAGAATCGCGACTGCTAGTGAAGTAGGCGACATACTCTGTTTCGAGATGGAGGCGGCCGGGATCGCAACCGAGTTCCCCTGCATCGTCATTCGTGGTGTCTCCGACTACGCAGACTCTCACAAGAACGACCGCTGGCAACATTATGCTGCCGCTGCTGCTGCCGCGACCGCCAAAGAGCTGCTCTCGTACGTCACTCCTGAGCCGCCTTCCAGCGGTGCAGCCCCTGCATCGCCAGGCTACTGTGCGCCAGCCGGCCACAATGAGCCGCCTAGCCAACAGACTTCCGGACAGGGTAGCAATACCATCAGCGATGTGCAGTCTACAGAGTCGACCGTCCATGCTGGAAATACATTCTCTGAGGAGGCTCTCCGGATCTATGCGGGAATAACAAAGCAAATCCCGATAGCTAAGAACGAAATTCGCGGTGTCAAGGCCGACTCAAAATCTGTAGTGGGAGCAGGCGACAAATTTGGCATCGTTCCGACTGGTAGTCATGACCGGGCCTCGCACTATTGATGGCTCCATACGCTAGGTGGGCCTCAACCCAGGCGCCTCGGACATATTTCAACATTATCCTTGGAGGGTTGATGGTGAGCCTTCTGAGACAGCCGGCGCGCTATTCTCAATGACCCTAGGGGAAACAGTGTTGCTTTGTTATGACCATTTAGCCCTGCCAATATGACGCTCACACACGTGCGTTCAAGCTGTAAACAGCGCTATTAGCACAGATTAGGGCAAAGACGTGATGAATTCGATACGGTTAGCAGACTGTCAGTCATTGCTGGCCTAGCCCTCAGGCTGGACTTAGAGAACTCTCGCTCTTCCCTAGTGTACGTCTCCTTTTTATAGTGACTGGCGCAGAAACTCGTGACAGGAGTGTGCGACGACCACCTCGCTGTGGGTTGAACGCGCTACGTCTTTGCAGGTTTATCTTACTAAAAGCATTTACAGAGGTACAGTACAATTTAATACTGTTCTGAGCGGCTATAGATACCCAAGAGGACAGGGTGTTCCCGCATATATCTAGTCAAGCCTGGAGCACATGGAACCCTGCCACAGCATGTGTCTATTAACTACGTCGTGGTCCGCGGCTACGCCCGCAGGGGACCACAGACACTGAACCTCTCTGCAGGCCAAACTCAGTGTCGCAACACCTCGCGTACTCAGCCTCCTTTTCGCGCCAAACACCCTTCGCCAGCAAAACCCTGCGATTGGGCCATGACGCGTTGATCTGTCAACCTGACACGCCGATTCCCACCTGTCAAATTCCGCAGAATTTGACCCGTGACCAGCGCCATGGCGGCAGCATATAACGGGTGTTATTGGGCAGCATCATGGTTGCACAAAGTAATCCCAGTCAGGCTGAGGCTAGCCCAGCCCTGCTTGATATACCCCTCATCTGCACGGGGGATTCTATCTTTTACAGCACTCCTATGCCAGTGCTATCTGCCACAACTGCAGGCACAACTGATGGCACAAGCGCATCAGCTACGACCACGAGCTATATCAAAGGAATATGGCAAATCCAGTTTTGAATACGATTGAAAATGTCACGGCTAGTCATTCAAATGTTATCTCGGGAATCGGAAATACTACCACAATCAACAACACTTGGGCGGCGGAACGGGCGGGGAATGATTACGGCTGCCTGAAATCTCTGGCGTTTCTACACATGGAGAGCCGCTCCCACGATGTTTCCCGCGCCGCCCCAGGGACATGCGAGTGGCTGCTCCGACACGACACATACAAGCGCTGGGCCGCTTGCGATCGAGGCCTGCTCTGGATCAAGGGGAAGCCCGGCTCTGGGAAGTCCACACTGCTGAAATACGCCCTCGATAATCACAAAGCTACAGACAACGACCTTGTCCTTTCATTCTTCTTCCATGGCCGCGGCGATGAGCTCCAGAGGACTCCTCTTGGCTTCTTCCGGTCCCTCCTTCATCAAATCCTCCGGAAAGTCCCCGACGTGCTGCCAGATCTCGTCGACACCTTTGAGAAAAGGCGTAAGGAGGTTGGCGAGCCCGGCGAAAAGTGGCAGTGGCATCAGGAAGAATTGCGGCGCTTTTTCGAGTCCTCTCTTCCGAAGGTTCTCCATACTCGTTCGGTCTGGTTATTTGTTGACGCCCTGGACGAGTGTGGCAAAGAGAATGCAGTTAATCTGTTTAAGTGGCTAAGAGACCTGCTTCAGACGCTCTCGCCTACCTGCTCACAGTTGCGAGTCTGTGTTACTTGTCGCCACTATCCGATTCTAGACAAGGGCTGCGCGTTCGAAATATGCCCTGAGCATGAAAATGGGCATGACATTTCTACTTACGTCCGAGGCGAACTTTCTAATTCCTTCGAGCTGGTTGCATCTCCACTCCCGTCTCTAATAACGGACCATGCCTCTGGTGTTTTTATGTGGGCCTGTCTTGTGGTGAAGCGAGTCCTGGACCTTGAACGTGAGGGGGGAACCTTGGTTATGATCGAAGCTGAGATCCATTCTATCCCTCTAGACCTTGACCGGCTATACCAGGAGCTCCTTCGAAATATGAGCTCAGACTCATTGAAAATGATTCAATGGATCTGCTTTGCCACTCGGCCCTTGTCATTGGACGAATTGCGGTGGGCCATGGTTGTTGAGGCCGATTCTCCACAGCGATCGCTATGGGCATGCCGACAGAGCAAAGATTATGTATCAGAGAATGACACAATGAAAAAACGTGTCCAAACGCTCAGCTGCGGTCTTGCTGAGATCACACTGTCATCTAATACACAGGCTGTCCAGTTTGTCCACCAGTCTGTCAAGGACTTCTTTATAGAGAAGGGTCTGTTGGTCCTAGACAACAGCTTAGCCTCAACTGATGAGGCGATCGGAATGGCACACTCTCGCCTGTCTAGGATTTGCATACGCTACCTAGCAATGGAGGAGGTCGGTCAGTCAATAAGCTATAGAAATCGCGACTTTACTTTCTTGAAATATGCTACCACTTCATGGGTGTCGCACACAAGACAGTGTGACGCTAGGGGTATCGTTCAAGACTATATCCTCGAATTGTTTTCTTGGCCATCTAATGATCTCGTGGATCTATGGGTGCGTGTCTACCAGCAGATAGACAAGTATTCCGGTCACTGCCCACCAAGCAGGACCAGTCTGATACACGTTATGTCGAGGTACGGGATCTTGGCGCCCCTAAGAGCTATTTTACAGAGCGAAAATGAAGTTAGAGGAAGTGTCAGGAGCAGAAATAATATGGGCTGGATGCTACTATTACAACCGGCTAGGAGAGCTAAGGCTTTGCTCTTTACGGGCAAGGTCGATGTTGATACAAAGGATGAAAATGGCCGGACGCCGCTCTCGTGGGCTGCCGAGAACGGGCATGAGGCTGTGGTTAAGCTTCTGCTCGATACAGGCAAGGTCGATGTTGATGCAAAGGATAGGCATGGCCGGACGCCGCTCTTGTGGGCTGCCGTGAACGGGCATGAGGCCGTGGTTAAGATTCTGCTCGATACAGGCAAGGTCGATGTTGATGCAAAGGATGACTTGTATGGCCGGACGCCGCTCTCGTGGGCTGCCGAGAACGGGCATGAGGCCGTCGTTAAGCTTCTGCTCGCTACAGGCAAGGTCGATGTTGATGCAAAGGATAGGCATGGCCGGACGCCGCTCTCGTGGGCTGCCAAGAACGGGCATGAGGCCGTCGTCAAGACTCTACAAGATTTCTTAGGCCAGTGAAGTAGTATACTCTCTTACCTTCTACGGGTTACAGAATTGCAGTATTTTAATCGTATTAAATCCTAATTGCTATAGTTTATAATACTCCAGTATCTCTAATATTTTTATTATCTTTGTAAAAGAGGGTTTAAGGGAAAAGAGTAAACTTATAATTAATCTCTTCATATGCGTACTAATATTTGAAATCTTCTAGAAGCTTCTAGGTTATAAGAGATATTATCTGCATACTGCTTGCAGAGCAGCTTAACTAAGCGCGTTCAGGAATCTAAGGTCTTGAACTTGATATACTCTATGTATTATTCTCTCCTATATCCTGAAATCACCTGTCAATTCTAGAAGTCGAACGATTTAAAAGTAAAGTTCATAATAACCCTTGTGTTAGACAGGGATAAGGGCTTATTGTGCGTCTAGTCCAGTAGTCGTTTCCTGTGTAATGACTCAGGGTCCAGTTTTGTGTTTACAAGAGAGGAGCGGCCCCAAACTGCGTGCGGATAGGTGTGGTTATTTTAAGGTCGCCTGAGGAGCAGAGTGGGCGGATGGTGGCCCGGTGGTCCTGAAGACGGCGGCTGTTCGTTTGAAGTCATCGAGCAATCATAGCGCCCCTCCAGGAATGGCCCAATGTAAAAGGGTCTACAGGTACATAATTACAGAGTCTATGAAATCAATCAAGTTATCAATCCATCACGCTTGGCACGTCACTAGACTCTTGTCCCTTCCCTACCCATACGGCGGCGCTTGATCTTCTGTTCTCGTCTTTCCTTGGCTTGATCAGAGGACCCGAGAAGCACTCCGTGGACCTATTGGACGTGGTTCCTAATATGGTCCAGGTGCTAGAATTCCAAACCTTGTACTTCGGGTGCTAGTTAGCATCTTATTTGCTCGCCAACCTGCTCACTGTGCTCTCGCTCAATCATCTGGCTATCGTCAAAGCGGTCATTTCTGACAGTAGGCCGAGAGTACCGGAATGTGAGTTCTGGGAGTCATGCGCTCATGGCCAGTGCAACCCGGGAATTAGTTTGAGTCCATGAGGAGAGGAAAAAAGTCTGGGTCGGGCTCTTGCATACGAACCGGAGACTCTTCTTTGATCGGTGGGAGATTCGGCCGTGACGCGTGCCCAGCACGGCAATAACCCGCCCCTCTCAGGCCTGTATTGCACGGCTCCTCCCTAGCGCATAGAGCTGTTGTTAAGTCCATAATCTTGATCCGTTTCTAGAAGGGGGGTTTGTCGGTCAGGATCTCCGGCTGGTTGAAGAGCAGCCCGGTTATTTCAGCGCGATCAGGAACTTAGAAGGTGTATCTCCGACTCGACGTACTCCTCTTCTGTTTTACTTCGGAACTGCCTGTCGATATTTCAGGTAGAATTGTTTTGGAATTAGCGATTGCGATGGCTCACGACGACCCTCTCATTACGCCTTGCATTCTTCTAACGGATCTCTTCGGTAAGCCGTCGAATCTCGGCCTCATTCTCGGAGCCTCAGACACAGTATTGGCTGTTCTTCAGCTCGTCTCGCATCTGTTCCAGTTCCTGATCTCCGGATGTCGTGGTAGCATCCCCCACATGTTCTCGGGCACCATGCTCCTGCTTTGCTTCTTATTTTGGTGTCTGCTGATTGGGGGGGCCACTCTGCAACCATGCGCTATAGATTCCGCACTATAGTAAAGGTGTTGGGACAGAATTGGCAGAGCTCTTTATACGCGTAATTTGAATATATCTGTAGTCAGTGATCTACCCTAACAGTTATCCTTAAAATGTCATATATACTTAGTATAGCGCCGAATAAGGTCCTCGCTCCTAGTGAGTGTACTGAGTAGCTGGGGGTGGCCAACCTGTGCAATAACCAGCTCGCTCTTCTTAACCATTGTCACACTGCTCCTAGACAAGGGAGCAGATATCAACATGCAGGACGGCTACTACCGAAACGTTCTTCACATCGCCTCATATAAGGGCTATTAAGATATTGTCATACTGCTCTTAGATAAGGCAGCAGAAGTTATTACGCAGGGCGGCTCGTAAGGCAATGCTTTCCAGGCTCCCCAAATCAAGGCCATCAAGAATTTTCTACTGTTCTTATAAAATTGAGCAGATATTAACGTGCAGGGCGGCAAGTATGGAAAAGCTCTCCAGGCCGCCACATGTCAAGGCTATTAAGAGATTGTCGAACTGCTCCAAAGAAAACGGTACTATCATAATTGCTTAGGCTCCAATCCACCTTTGCCCAGCTTAATCCTGATCACCCTTAGCGCTTAGCAGACTCTAGGCGTGGCTGGACAATCTGGGCTGTAGTTTCCATTACGGTATTTATATCTTTGCACAGTAATAGGATGTAGGGAGAGTTATTATTGTATATATCTCTTTTTATCACTGATCTTGGAGCCTTGTTGAAGCTTCTATGAGGATGTGAGCCGCCCCCAAACCCTGCCGTGGTACTTTTTGACCTCCTACAAACCCGCTGCTCCCTATCCTTCAGCTTGTTTGACTCTGACCTGCATAGTGCTCTGGCTTTGCCATCAAATCATTTGAGAATCTCTGGTGGATTTCTATGCAAAGTAGAAAATCAACCTCTTAGACTTTGATAAGCATTGGTCTGCAATGGTGTGGCATGTCTGCTGCAACGATGTCCAACATGACGTGTGTACTCTATAATACTCCTGTATGTTTTGATATTCACCTGGGCACCGGTACTGGTGTTGAAGAGTCATCGAATGGGTACTGCGTAAGACTTTATGCAACTTACATTGTGGTACCGGAAAACCGAGAATTGAGAGAATTTGGCAAGATTGGACAAGAGGTGGGAGATTAGATTGTGTTGGATTTCGTACACAGCATTCCCTGGAAGGCGGGCCAATCTGTGCTACTGTACAGGGTCTGTCTTAAATATTGATGTCTGCATGCTTGAATAGAGAGTGATAATGACATGTTTGTTTCTGTAATTATTGTTTTCTCCAGATCAGTAGCGATCTGTCGATCGTGGCGTCTAACATGGGTAAATCCGCTCGGCAACTTAATTCCATAAGCCAGACTGCGTCGCGACGAGACAGTGGTGGAATTGTGCATTTGGTGTGAATGCTGTAGCTGCCCCTCAGAGGATCTGATGGATATGAATGATACTGACATAGTGAATTGCGTTGTCAATAGACGATACAGACGTCTCTTTATTCGAGAAGGCCGACATGAACGTAGTTTTCCGGAGACCATATGCGTCACATGGATGATGAGGCTTGACGAAATGCACGTGAAAGCACTCGTATTGGATTAAATTCACTGCCATAGCAAAACAAAAGGCAAATCCCTTCTGTCTCAGATGTTCCCAGTTCGGTTGCTAGTTGAGAGCAAGCCTTCTCCGCCATCATAGTCGGCCACTTCAAATCCGGCAGCACTGGCAGTATAACCTTACAGGGCTAAGAAGGGAGTTGTTTCAGACCCTTCCTTGGGTGACGAAGGAGACGCAGGACAGAGGCCGTTAGCCTAGAGTTCACCAAGAGATCTCCACTACAGAGGCGGTGCTGGGAGACAACCAAGCCATCAAGGATGCCAAAGGCGAAGAGGCAAGATACAGTGGTATATCAGAAAGTCTCTTGCATTTACTCTTCTCATTAACCATCGACAAGCTTGTGAGCTGTAAGAAATGCGTAGGAGGAGACGCGAACTGGCAGTACTTGGTGGATTGGCCAGTACGCATTGGTCGAAGATATCATGGAGTCATTGCTGGTCGGATCCATCTAGCATCGCTTCTCTTCGATACAAAAGTGATGGGTGACGAGACTGGGTACTCGCCTACTCTGCCGCTTGGAGCCGGCGGTGATGCAACAGGAGATAATTACGTTAAATCATATGTAGCTCGCTGCCCTTGGCGGACTTGAAAACTACGTGACGGCCATTAAGGAAGGGGAAGGCAACACCCATATCTCATGGCTTGGACATCAGTCTTAGATCCCAAATAAGTTAACTGGCGAAGTCAACATTTCGCTTGAAGTATTTGCTGGATAGAAGTGGGTACTATGTTCCGCATAGCTGAACCACGGTATCGCGAAACCTTTCTTTATTTCATAAGACAAAAGTGCCTCACACCTGGCCAGTACATCAGCCAGTGATTCGACCGTTGGTAAAAGACCATTACTATAGATGGCGGCTCTACTTGGCCGGAACCTTGAGCCTTCTCTCCCCTAAAGGAAGGGCTTCGGTAATATGCCCGCCGTCGGTCCCCAAATTTTCGTCTGCACGATGCACCTCGGTCAACTGCAGTTAGATACAGTACCAGGTCAAAAGTATTGAGACACCCCACAATTTTAGATTCTCAACACCACAAGCAAAATCATAGATACATACTTCAAGCCACGATTTCTTAACGAAAACAAGTCCTAGATACATAAAATTAGGTGTATTCAATAGCCCAGACCTCCCTGATCAATATTTTGTATACCAACCACGTGCGCGCGCACAGGCTCTCAAACGCCGCGGCATTGAAGCCACAAGCCTGCGTATGTGAGCCTGAGAGACCTGCGTCCAAGCCTCCTCAAGCCGAGCCTTCAGGAGCTCGATATCAACATTATTATTCTTCAGTTCATGAAGGTTTGGATAGAGCTTATAGAGCTGCTGCTTTAGTGCCCTCCATGCATGCTCAATTGGGTTGAGATCAGGGCTACAAGCCGGCCACTTGATAACCTAAATCCCATGCGTCTCGAACCACTCTTGTGTGATATTCGCAACATGAATACGCGCGTTATCTTGCTAGAACGGTCTCTCCGGCTTGTATATAGGTAGTAGGCCTTCTTTAAGAGCCCTGAGATATGATTGAGCAGTATAGCTATTATTTTCAGAGTCCGAATTGCGATCTAAAAAGACTAAGGGCGTTTTGATATTAAGCCTAATAGCTGCCTATATCATAAGCTTAATTCTGCCCCCTTGCACAGTTAAATTGACTAGATTGCAGCAGTAAGCCTCATAGCCGTATTGAAAGACCCAGTATACTGAATTTGGTACTGATTGAACAGTGCTTTTGTCAGAAAATAGGGCCTAAAGGTGTTAGGTCTATAGGCCACTTGTTCGTGCGATATATGTACTGAAGTCAATCGATCAATACGCCTGCCCCTAAGCCAATAACGGCAAAAAGCTAACCGTGCCTTAGCCTGTGATGGCGTTAGCTTCGGCCGGCGCTTTGAGAGCTATTTGCGAAGTCTCTTACGCTGTAGAATGCGCTTAAGGGTGCTCTCAGAGACGCGAATCCCGTCTGTATGTACAAGGCGCCTCCACGAGATCTTAGGGAAACGCCTAATAATCCGCACTATATAGCGCTCTTCCCTTGTACTCAAAGACCTAGGTCGCCCTGAGCGAGGCCTTGATTTGAAGTCGCGGCGCTCCTAGAACCGTTTGAGTGTGCGGTAGACAGTGGCGCGACCGATATTAAACGCCTTTGCGATAGCAGTCGGACTTTGACCAGCTGCAACGCACCCACCGACAGCTGCACAGACTTCGGGAGAGAGGTCATCCTTTCTCTGTCGATTCCCGCTTATCTCGGTACCAAAATTGCGTATATTTGGCATGTTTTGAAGACGTAGGGTGGATTTGAAGATAGAGGGTGTCGCGGTCGCGTTGGTCGCGCGTCGAAGTGGGACGAAGTGTCTCAATATTTTTGACCCACAATTGTAGATTGGCAACACCAGCTTGCACACCACCAACCAATCGGATCAAGCCCTAACGCGTCATCGAGGAAGACTAAATGCCCATTTACAATCAAGGTCAACCTCATAGACGGTCTATGGGTTTCTACTATCATGGAGGCAGCTCATAGTCACGATCCCTCGCTTGACGCGGCCTCCCACCCCTCTCACCGCAAAAAAAACTGGTCTCAAGAGCCCCCCCCCCCAAAAAAAAAAAGGTCCACAATCACTTTAAAACCACCTTGGATCGGCCCGCGATATCACCTCATGTTGGAATAGGGGCTATAAGGTATGCGCTAGTGGAGTGATCCTTAAATCCGTCTGTCGCAAATCCCCTAGAAGCGACTATGTGGCCACGGACAGAGGCATTTGCCACATACCCGGACTATCTATA